>CM024763.1:102417881-102519510 GCA_014218235.1 Colocasia esculenta | reverse complement strand
CATTTATTTCTTTCTGAAAAGTGGCTAGTGCCAAAAACAACTCTAAATACATCAAAAGCCTACTCCTTAACTTCACTACAAGACCTATTTATCTCAAACAAGTTTTAGTCTTCCAGCCATATGCCATAATTTGTAACATGCTTCATTCTTTTTTGACATAAATAGTGCAGTTCAAATGTTTTAGGTGTATTTGGGTTGCTCTACAGAATGTTAAAAATTTGGATACTTACCAAAAAGAGTGAAGGTGAAGATCAATTATCCTCAAGCTCAACCTGTTACATGTAAAAATGTAAATAACATCAGAGTTGACAATTAGCAACATATAAATAAGAATGAGATAAATATAAATAAACTTACATATTCTCTGAACCATATTATGTGACTCCCAACAACATCGTTCATATTTTTTCTATCTACATCTTTGATAAACAAAGATGCAGTCGGGTCATGGGCTATGAGTATAGAAACCTCATAGTACTCACCACCTAACTTCTTCCCCATGACCACATATCATTTCACAATACACAACACATCAAAATATCATCAGAGTTCCTTCCTTTGCAAGAGTCTTAACATGACCTTCAAGAAAGGTCTCTAGCAAAAATAAGAAAACAACATAGCACTGATTTTGACAAACGAAGAGTAATTGTTAGGAACGGATGGGTGGATGGATCAGATCTAGAAGGGGGGTTGAATAGATCTAACACTAATTAACGCGGAAGCTTAAGCAATTTAAAATTACTTCGAATCAGAGATCAAATCACCCAAACAATTTACTGATCAGAAGTGTGATTAGTGTGTGTGAGCAAATCAATTAGTAGTGTGAACGAAATCCCTATGCATGCATCTAGCGTAAAACAAAGTCAAACCACAATTCAAACCATTGCACAGAGGATTTTAGGTGGTTCGGAAATCACCTCTAGTGACTCTACGTCCACCCCTCACACAGTGAGGCCACACTACTCAAAAACCTTGAGTACAACTCACACAGGAGCACGACGACTCTAAACACCCTTGAGCACGATGACTCAAGAAACACCTGGAGCACGACGACTCCAAACTGAGCACGATGGCTCAAACAACAACCGGAGTACGACGACTCCAAATTGAGCACGGCAGCTCAAACCACACAGTGAGTGCGACGACTCACAAACCAGAGCTCGACGGCTCACAGTACAAAAGCTAGATCAAACACAAAAGAGATCAGATCCTCTAGCAATGATCTGATTCAAAACAGATTCACACACAGAAATTTGTGCAGAACTTCATGCACAAATCTCACAGACGAAATAAGGAAGAACAAACTCTGAGATGAGGGAAATGGATGTAGAAAGAGTGTTCTTCGATGAAGAGGCCTTGCAGAGACTTCAATTGAGGAGGCTTGATGGAAATCGATGGAGATTCTCCTCAATTGGCGATGCTCTGCTTTGATGGCATCTGAAATGCCAGAAATCCTTCTTCTCCTGAGCCTCTTCAGTTGGATCTGCTCCCTTGCCTTGCACAACAACCTTCTCTCCAGGGATTCCCCTTGATTCCCTTGTCCTTCCTCTTGAAAGGATGGCTTGCAGCTTCTGGAGATGGAGACAGATCTTGACAACCCCCTTTGGCCGCCAAAAGGCTTCTTCTGGAAGTGTATGGGCTCTCTTACATTTGGGGTACAAGGAACATGGGTATTTATAGCCCCATATGTCCATAAAGTGCTTTGGGGTGCATGGGCACGGAAACCTAGATCAAATCCCCTAAATCCCAAGCAGCCACGAGTACAGAGAAATTCACGTTTTTGAGTTTCAGCCGGAGTGTGTCGACCTGCCCTGATCTAGTGTCGACCTACTGTCCCAGTCAGGCAAACTGGTCTGCTGGAAACTGGGTCTAGTGTCGACCTGCCCTGATCTAGTGTCGACCTGCTTTGATCTAGTGTCGACCTGACTTGATCTAGTGTCGACCTGTTGTCCCAGTCAGGCAAACTGGTCTGCTGGAAACTGGGACTAGTGTCGACCTGCCCTGAGCTAGTGTCGACCTGTTGTCCCAGTCAGGCAAACTGGTCTGCTGGAAACTGGGACTAGTGTCGACCAAACTTGATCTAGTGTCGACACTACCAAGACAAAAATGTGTGAACCTGAAAATTTAACACATAAGCCATTAGTACAAGATATTGTCATTAAAATATGAGATATTAAACATCAAAAATATGTTGTTTAAGCATTATTGTGATATGTATAAAATGTATAACATGTTCAACATATCATCATCAAAATCACAACATGTCATCATCAAAATCACAATATGTCATCATTAAAATCACAACATGTCATCATTAAAATCACAACATGTCATCATTAAAATCACAACATGTCATCATTAAAATCATAATATCTCATCATTAAAATCACAATATGTCATCATCAAAATCAAAATATGAGTGATGTTCATTGGTCATCATTAAAATACAACTTTAGGAAATTCTAAAACACACTCAACCCAACAATCTCCCCCTTTTTGATGATGACAAAACATATGCACAATTTCCCAATAACCTGACTCCCTTGACTAGAATAACTCCCCCTTTCACCATATACACCCTTTGACCTTTCTCCCCCTAGAGACCTTTCTCCTTTAAAGAACTTTCTCCCCTTTGAACTTTCTCCCACTAGAGACCTTTCTCCCCCTTTTTGACAGCATCAAAAAGATATACAAGAGAGATAGACAAAGATGGTTGGAGACCAAGAGATGAAATGTGGGAAAGGAATGTTCAGAAATGATCAAAATAAATGAGGCAAAATGATATTGACATATGAGAGACATTATTGTGTTTCTGTTATTGTGCAACAAAGTTTAATCACAAAGACACACTCAACACAAAGAATAGCAAATTATAATGAGCTGAATGTGGTTAAAATAATGATGCAAATGTGAAATAAAGTGACCTAAATGAGTGAGCAGAAGTATTTAACAAAGATGTTAGGAGCTTTAAGTTTAACACAATGTAAAATAATAAGTCTAAACTCATTAAACATGAGCTTTGTTAAGTTCTTAAGCTTTTCTATCCTGTCATTTTGATTTTCTTTCATTTTTTTTAACTGGGAAAGAATACAAGAATAAATTAGTTAAATCTTACTTTTCAGTGCAAGAGATCGCATTGATCAGATGCAAGATCTCCTGATTACTCATTGGTTTAACATTCATTATCTTATACAGAGTTGAAAACTTTTATTTCCACTTTTTGACGCGAAACAATCACTTATCAGGTGAAATGACCCGGTTACTCAGTGGTTCAAGAATTTGTATTGCTCTGTTTGTATCTTTCCAGATTGATCATTTTTCTTCTGATATTTAGCAGGAATATGTTTGCTTTGACCAGAAAAGTCATGACTACGAATTTAGAAAAATTATTCTTACCATGTGGTAAAAATAAAGCTTAAACATACACATGTGAAATATTAAAGTCACTCATGTGCCTACAAGTGTTTTGCAAGGCATTTTAAAGACATTCAGTATTAAGATTGCATGACCTTGAAATGATACTGAATCTTTGAAATTAAACTAAATGCACAATGATTTTAGTTACAATGTTTTAATTCTCTCATAAGAAAATAGCACAAGGACTCAAAAATTCTGATGAGTTTGGGGTTCAAAATAGACAAGTAAGGTCAAGGAATGTAACAATGACTTCCCCCTTTCATGTAACTCCCCTTCACAAGGTGAACATGAGGATTATAGGAGGAATAGGAATGGAATGAAGTGAAGGCAGAATGAACATGAATGTTTTTATTGAAAGACAATGACTCCCCCTCAACAATTGCATACAAAGCTCTTGATACTTAGTGGAGACATATACTCACACATAGTGAAAGTGTCCAGACAAGTCTGACTTGTCTTTCTTCAAATCACCATTTGATATACCAAGAATGCCAATGCAATGTGAGAGTGAGGAATTTATTTGCAAGAATATTTGTCAACAAACTGAATGGGAGTTGTTAATAAATCAGATATGAAGGAATATTTCTCCACAAAGATTCTTTTGACTTACTCCCCCATAAGATATGCATGAAATTCATTGCATTTTCAAGAACATTTTTGCACTTTTTCAAATTTACTCTCCCTTAATATGTGCATGGAATGAAAAAGCTAGTAAGCAATTCACACATGATTATGCACACCATTAGCTTTAAGCATAACATGACTTTTGGTACTTGGCGGAGTATTTTACTCTCGCATAATGAAATTTCCAAACAAGCATAACTTGTTTTTCTACATGTCATCATTTGATATACCAAAAAGTCAAAGGAGTTGATATGCACACAGAATCATGGGCATAGTTAAGCAAGCATGATAACACAAACATGATTCCAAATATTATGACACAAAGTTCATTGCTGGGAGTACCATTGAAACACATTTTTCATTTTTCAGATAAAAAATTAAACATTCATTTTAATTCAGGCAATTCAAATTTGAAATGATAAAGAAGTTTTACCTGAAAGGACTTCAATTGCTTTTCAAGGATTTTACTTGTGTTCTCCAATCATTTCTTGCGTTGTATAGCCAATATCTTGAATCCATTGACAATGTATGGCTGCAAGACTCCTCAGCTTGCTGATCAAGCTGGTTTTGGGACCCACACTTGCTTGGGTCCTGCAATGAAGTCAATGTTAGAGTGCATCAAAGATTTCTTAATCCAAAGTGATATTATTTTTGGTATAGATGCATTTCTTTCATTGATAGAACTATGAACAGAATTAGTTCCAGATTTTCTTTTTACCTTGCTTAATACATCTATGTTTTCATGAAGTTTTCTAATTTTTGGATTTTTAAAATTAATGACTCTTACACAAGGAAGATTATTGGTACTTGGCGGAGGTAATTCCTCACACATAATGATAGTTTCCAGACAAGCATGACTTGTCCTTCCACAGTTCACCATTTGATATACCAATTGATCTTTGCATAAGAGTCCCAATTGATTTCAGTTTTTATTTAGCAGGGATTCTCTCAGAAGTATTTACCTGGTGAGATTTTCATTTTCTTTCATTCTCTTCACTTACTTTCCTTGTAGCCTTAGTCATGACGCCTTCATTTTGAGATTGACTACAAGGATCCCTGCATCCAGCATTCAAGCAGCATATTTTAGAACCCAAACTTGTTTGGGTCCTAAGGATCTTCCATGAATTTGCAACAATGATTTTTGAATCCAAAAGGATTTGATATTGGGTGCATTTTTTTGAAGACTAGAAACACTGGAATCTTGGTTTCTAATCTTAGAGCTATTGGTATAGAATACACCACTGACATACTGAACATTTTGTTTTCTATTTTTCAGATTTTTATCATTGAGATTTTTAACATGGAATTCAGAAGAGATCTTTTGTGCAACAGTTCCTTTTTCATGTACATAGAATTTCTGAGTGTTTTCAGCATGAACATGATCTTTATTCTTATGTACATTGACATGAAACATGGGAGCATGCACAAAATTATCAATTCTATGCCAACATTCCCTAGAAGTATGCCCAAATTTATGACAATGAAAGCATTGGACTGATTTGCCATGTTTATTGAAATTTTGATTTTTGTTCCAGCAATATTTAGCAAGATCACCAGGTTTATTACAATTAAAGCAAATGAGAGCATTTCTTACCTGGTTCTTACCTTGGCATGTATGCATTTGCTGGAATCTCCTTTTCATATGAGGAGGCTTACCATGAGGAGAAGGAGGTACCTTTTGGTGGCTCTTGGCATGATGTGAATTTTGAACTTGCCTTGGAGCCCTTTGGACTGATGGAGGAAGTAGATGATTCTTCTTGACATCAACATTTTTCTTTTTCTCTGTCTGTTTCTGAACAAGAACTTTCACAAGTTTTTTATTAGAGATATCAAGGTTCTTGTTCACAGCAGCTTTAACAAATGTTAATTTTGTTTTATTTCCATTTTTCTTATCTCTCACAGAAGTAAGACTTGTGTTTTTAGTATTTTTCAATTCATGTCCAAGCTTATGTTTTTCAGCTTTTAATGCAACAACTTCTTTTTCTGAATTTTGAAGTTTATTTAGAATGACATCCAAACCATTTTTCATCTTGTTCTTTTCATTTTCAAATTGAGCAATTTGTTTTTCCAAATCGGCAATTTTATTACTCAAATTGCTACATTCATTGTCCAATGGTTGTCATGGAACAAACATTCAATCTTCCTTTTTAGATGATGATTTTCTTCAACAAGTTGTTTGCATCTCTCATTTATTTGATGATCATAAGCCATGTTAGAAATCTGTTTGTTTAATTGATCATTATCAAATTTGAAGTTTTCATTTAGATCAATCAATTTTCCATTTTCATTTTCCAGATCAATAACTTTTGATTTCAATAGCTCATAGTTTTCTTTCAATCCATTCAGTTTATTTTCACAGATTTGGACTTCAACTTCCAAATTCTCTTTCTCAGAATTTAATTTTTCAACTTCAATTTTCAAATCCTCATTTTCTTCTGAAAGATCTTTATCATTGTTCTGGAGCAATTCAAGTGTCTTTGTCAAATTTTCAATTTCTTTATGGCAATGTTTTAAAGTCTTTTTCAAATCTTTATTCTTAGTGTTCAGTTTTGCATTAAGATTTTGTATCTTCTCACAGAACTCAACCAATTCAGCATAAGACATGCCTTCATCTGCATCAGAGTCAGAATTAGAATTCATAAATGGATCTGAAATTGATTTACCTGATCTTGTAGACCCATTTGAACTCTTATTTTCTGGAGAGGATGCAGAATGCTCTGAGCTCTTGGAATGTGCAGTTAGAGCCAAAGTCTTTTGAATTGTTGATTTTCTGGATTCATTGAAGCTCTTCTTTGCCATTAAGTGCTTGTTAATTTCTTTTGCTCCTTTTCTTTGTGAATCCTTTCCATCACTGCTGTTAGCCATAAAGCATAACTCCTCTTTTGCTGAACTTGAAGAGTTCTGTTCTTCATCCTCACTTTGGTCTTCATCCGACCAAGTTGCAATCATGGCTTTTGGCTTCTTCAATTTGTTGTTCTTCTCGTATTTGTCCTTTTTGATCTCAGGACACTCACCTTTCATGTGTCCTTTCTTGTTGTACCTGTAGCAAACAATATCTTCATCAGTTTTTTGATTTTTGCTAGCATTAAAATTTGAAGAAGGAGCATTCCTTTTCCTAGAAGCATATTTTTTCTTTCCATTGAATTTTCCTCTTCTTGATTTTAAAATTTTTTTGAATTGTCTAGTCATGATGTCAAGTTCATCCTCATTAGACTCAGACTCATCAGAACTTGATGTCTCTTGATCTTTCTCTTTGTTGCTTGATGAAGCCTTAAGTGCTACTGGTTTAGCCTTAAGCATGTGTTCTTCATTTCTCTTCAGATTTATTTCATAAGTCATTAAAGATCCTATGAGTTCATGCAAAGAGATTTTGGATAAATCCTTAGAATCTTCAATCACTGTAGCCTTTGTGTGCCAAACAGATGATAGAGAGCTCAAGGTTTTTCTTACCAGATCAGCATCAGTGTATTCCTTACCTAATGCCTTCAGTCCATTGATAATTATCATAAACCTAGCAAACATTTCAGAAATTGATTCATCAGATTTCATCATAAACAATTCATATTCAGACACAAGTATGTTTGCTTTGATTTCCCTAACTTGAGATGTTCCCTCATACATTAAATTCAAGTTTATCCCACATTTCTTTAGCAGATTTACACATGGATATTCTTGAATATTCTTTAGGGTGGACTGCACACTGAAGCATGTTCATGGCACTGTAATTAAGAGTAGCTTTCCTAATCTGCTCTCTAGTCCAATTTTCCTCATCTCCCTGATTTTCATAAGGACCCACTTCAACTATCCTCCAGATTTCATAGTTTTGGGCCCTAAGAAAGACTTGCATGCGATTTTTCCAATAAGAGTAATCAAACCCATTGAAAAAAGGTGGTCTATTAATGGAATGGCCCTCAGCTACAAATCCTTGAAAATCCATCAATCACAATGAGAGACAATGAAAGAGCAAGCAAACAATTCAAGCAATTAATACAGAGATCAAACAGAAGCAATCAAATCAGATCAGAGATAGACACTAACCCGCTCTGATACCAATTGCTAGGAACGGATGGGTGGATGGATCAGATCTAGAAGGGGGGGTTGAATAGATCTAACACTAATTAACACGGAAGCTTAAGCAATTTAAAATTACTTCGAATCAGAGATCAAATCACCCAAACAATTTATTGATCAGAAGTGTGATTAGTGTGTGTGAGCAAATCAATTAGTAGTGTGAACGAAATCCCTATGCATGCATCTAGCGTAAAATAAAGTCAAACCACAATTCAAACCATTGCACAGAGGATTTTAGGTGGTTCGGAAATCACCTCCAGTGACTCCTACGTCCACCCCTCACATAGTGAGGCCACACTACTCAAAAACCTTGAGTACAACTCACACAAGAGCACAACGACTCCAAACACCCTTGAGCACGACGACTCAAGAAACACCTGGAGCACGACGACTCCAAACTGAGCACGACGACTCAAACAACAACAGGAGTACGACGACTCCAAATTGAGCACGGCAGCTCAAACCACATAGTGAGTGTGACGACTCACAAACCAGAGCTCGACGGCTCACAGTGCAAAAGCTAGATCAAACACAAAAGAGATCAGATCCTCTAGCAATTATCTGATTCAAAACAGATTTGTACACATAAATTTGTGCAGAACTTCATGCACAAATCTCACAGACGAAATAAGGAAGAACAAACTCTGAGATGAGGGAAATGGATGTAGAAAGAGTGTTCTTCGATGAAGAGGCCTTGCAGAGACTTCAATTGAGGAGGCTTGATGGAAATCGATGGAGATTCTCCTCAATTGGCGATGCTCTGCTTTGATGGCATCTGAAATGCCAGAAATCCTTCTTCTCCTGAGCCTCTTCAATTGGATCTGCTCCCTTGCCTTGCACAACAACCTTCTCTCCAGGGATTCCCCTTGATTCCCTTGTCCTTCCTCTTGAAAGGATGGCTTGCAGCTTCTGGAGATGGAGACAGATCTTGAGAACCCCCTTTGGCCGCCAAAAGGCTTCTTCTGGAAGTGTATGGGCTCTCTTACATTTGGGGTACAAGGAACATGGGTATTTATAGCCCCATATGTCCATAAAGTGCTTTGGGGTGCACGGGCATGGAAACCTTGGTCAAATCCCCTAAATCCCAAGCAGCCACGAGTACAGAGAAATTCACGTTTTTGAGTTTCAGCCGGAGTGTGTCGACCTGCCCTGATCTAGTGTTGACCTGCTGTCCGAATCAGGCAAACTGGTCTGCTGAAAACTGGGTCTAGTGTCGACCTGCCCTGATCTAGTGTCGACCTGCTTTGATCTAGTGTCGACCTGACTTGATCTAGTGTTGACCTGCTGTCCCAGTCAGGCAAACTGGTCTGCTGGAAACTGGGACTAGTGTCGACCTGCCCTGAGCTAGTGTCGACCTGCTGTCCTAGTCAGGCAAACTGGTCTACTGGAAACTGGGACTAGTGTCGACCTGACTTGATCTAGTGTCGACACTACCAAGACAAAAATGTGTGAACCTGAAAATTTAACACATAAGCCATTAGTACAAGATATTATCATTAAAATATGAGATATTAAACATCAAAAACATGTTGTTTAAGCATTATTGTGATATGTATAAAATGTATAACATGTTCAACATATCATCATCAAAATCACAACATGTCATCATCAAAATCACAATATGTCATCATTAAAATCACAACATGTCATCATTAAAATCACAACATGTCATCATTAAAATCACAACATGTCATCATTAAAATCACAACATGTCATCATTAAAATCACAATATGTCATCATCAAAATCAAAGTATGAGTGATGTTCATTGGTCATCATTAAAATACAACTTTAGGAAATTCCAAAACACACTCAACCCAACAGTAATTGCTCTTAATTTATTAGCCAACATCCTCTGCCAAGTTCACAGATACATGATCAGCAAAAAAAATCTTGATTTTCAATGCCAAGGAAAATGCCTACATACTTATAAAAAAGACACAATTCGAGATCGACCCTCTTCAGTCTTCACATTGAACATGAACAAGGCTATTATGAGAAATTACCAGGTTTACACATGGTCATGGAATCAACACTGAACAAGGCACCTTCATTAAGTTCTACTCCATCCATTCTTTAAAGCTGCAGTAGCACTGGCAGGAAGTTTTTATAGAAATTAATGCAACAATGTTTTTTCTTTTGAAATATAATTAATGCAAGAGTGTTGGATTTTCTCCCCAAACACACACACACAAATAACAAATGAAAAGTTGGCATGGCCAATTAGAAGGACCAGATCGCCAGAAATTCACTTTATGTCCTACTCCGACATGTTGAGACAAAAAGCACACAGATGAATAGGGATCCATTTCTACATGACATCCAATCAGCAGCATAATCTGACAGGTCAGTAAAACAAAATCTAGTAAAACAAATGAAAAAACACAACAAGAATCACAGAAATAGCATATTATACATGAGGACATTACCTTATCCTTTAGTTTGATAATTCTTTTAACTCGCTCATCAACTTGATGCCTTTCAGCAGCGACTATCTTTTCTCTTTGCTCTACATTTGAGTAGAAGAATTCAACATTTATTTCACTGACATAAAAACACATACATTAGTTAGTCCCAACAGGTAAAAACATTCTTTTAAGTTGAAGGGTTGTATTTTTCACTGCAGATATACAAGCTGAAGTATGAAAAAAGTAACTGGCTAATTGAGAATTGTTTATATGGAAATTCATAATTCACAGACAATCATGCATTGTTTTTAGTAAAGTCAAGCCATGAAAATGCACAGATTGTCACAGTGAACAGAACATCTCCTGCAACTGTAAGGATGTCAGTTTCAACGGAGACATACACAAGCAAATGTCTTTTATGTCCAGTTTCATGTAGGCATGTGCAATTGCACATGAATACACTGAGAGAGGAGTGAGGCTCAGGTAACACCTTTTAGAGGTGCTTAATAATCTTCTTAGCACGGTCAGATCTTGCATAAATGGGGAAAGCTGTTGTGCTTGGAACCTACAAAATTTCACCAAGAAACATATACTTCCCTTGATTTCTAGCATTATGCCACCAAAAACAATTACTAAATCACTTAAAAGTCTAAAAGTTCACCTAAATGCATATACAGTAAATAGCAATGTGGAGAGCATCCAATATGGTTTTTAAATATGATGAACTTATGCGTGGTTTCTCTTGCCATATCACCAAAAGCGGACCAACAATAGCCATGATTTATTGACTCCCTTAAACCATGGTACACTGCATGCAATGTAATTATCCTAGGTCTTCTTAAGTGGCACAGGTGTTGGACACTCAAGGGAGATAATTTGGTTTGGTGGCTCATCCCGCATGCCACTCTCTTGGCTTTGTGGAATGAAAGGAATAATAGACTATTCAAAAGGGAAGCGTAGAAAGAGGACACTCTTTTTTATTTTGTTAGAGATAAAGTTTCTTTAGGGGCTAAACATTAGTGTGCTGTGGACCTGAGATGCTACCTCCAACCCCAATTACCATTGATTCTTCATCCAGGCCTCTTGGCACACCCTTCAAAGCAAGCACACACTATAACTTCCTCTAACATTTTCCCAGATAACCAAATCACACACAAACAACGCACCTAGACTGCTTGTTTCTCTTCAATGAAAAACTGTAATTATCATAAAACTCTCTAACAACCCTCAGAAACATCCTTGAATGTTGATACACTCTTTAGCTGTACATCCATCCACTTATTCTGAATGATCTGTCACTGTGATTTCCATGTCTCCACAGGTTCAATCCTCTAGAAAATCGGGAGTTTACTGAGGTCAGATATTTGCATAAACTAACATATAATAATTTGCTTACCATTTCTCATACTCCAAGGAAACATTGCATGTCAAGATGTAGCAGTTCTCAGCCCTCCTTTTCATATAAGGATGTCGAGAACCATGATCAAGGACTAGACCCTCAACCTGGAAGGAATAAAGTGCAGTTATGTCTAGGATGCATTTTGCCTAAGGAAACAAATTTAAAACAGACATAAACCATCAATCAAGTTGCTACAAGTTTTTGTCAGCAAATAAGAAACTTAAAAAAATAAAAGAGAGAAGACTAATCTGCTACGTCTGAGAGCTGAAAGCTTTTGTTTGCTTTATTTATAATTTATAAATATGGAGAAGGAATGATAACATTGACGAGTGAATGACAAACTTGGGAAATAAAAAGCAACAGGATCATCTTCATAGTAACAAACAAGCTACTTCCAAACTCAGTTGATAAAGAAATTTATAGAACAAGTAAACTTCAAACATACATATGCCATAATGAACAAGCTTTCAGATTGCTGTTAGCTCACCACAATGGATGAAGTAATTGTTCATGCACTTGTCTATGCATGTACTGCACCAATATAGTTGTTTATATATATAACCATAGGTTTGTATGGCTGGTCACATTTCACCTTTATGCTTTCCAGACTCAGGAGGGTGGAGTGGGAGAGGACCAAGTGAGAATGAGGTGAAAGAGGGAACGAATATGTTCATGCACATGTCTATGTATGTACTATACCTGTATAGTTTTACATACATAGCCATATGTAGGTAGGACAATCACATTTCATGTGTTGTCATTAGTCATTACTAATGTATATATCTAGAAAACTGCAACTCGGTTAAAAAAGAAAAAACATTTATTTCCAACTTAAAATTCCCTCACCCATGAAAATATGTAGAAAGAACACAATGTTTTATCATTTCTTTATAGCAGAGCAGCAAAAGTAATGTGAATTTACCAATAACTATTTTTCCTTGCCTGCTAGTGTCCCACAGAGAACCACAAGCAGCATAAGGGCTCAGGTTGCTTCTTAGAGAGAGGGAATGGGCACAAGGTGCTGTAAATTGAACATGAACAACTTTTCCTTTTGTAATCAATGATACGATACAGAGATTTTCAAGAAATAAATCATAAGCATTGTTTTAAAGAAAGATCTGTTGTTAAAGTTAGACAGCTATCCACATCAATATCTGCAACATGTTTATTTTTTAGGAAGAGACATGTATAGCCATTCTCTTTTCTACTTCCTTGTTTCCAGCGTTACATTGTAAAATCACTTCACACTCAATTAGTTCTTATGGATGGTTATCACCGACAATGTTTTTTCCTTCACCCTCCTCTCCACACGTCCAATCCATCTATCTCCCCTCTTCAAATAAATTAGGGAAGAAAAAAAAGAGACAACAACAGACATAGACAAAGAGTAGATACCTTCAAGTTAACCACCTACTCTTCATGATAGGTAAAAACAACAAATCCAGAAGTGAAGACTGAAGAGGGTCTGAAAACGGCTGACTGCAACCCAATTCTGAGACAATCCCCACCTGGATCTGAATCAAACAAGGCCCAGAAAATCCCAAGACCTAATTTACTCCGGCGATCAGGAACCCACGAGATCCATCAAGAAACATCTGCCCCCGAAAATAGCACACTAAGCAAGGGCAGACATCGGGACTGTCACCCCGGGGAAGGCCTCTCCCTCCCAGCCAGCCATTCAAATCACAGGCACGGGCGAGATCCGCGGCCGCCAAGGCACCCGCATTGCAAGCAACACCACATCAATGTGGAAGAACACGGTCCAAAGAGAATCTAGGGCAACGGGACGGCAAAGCGGTGCAGGGAGAGAGAGGGAGTGATCACACGAGCTTACCACGAATGGTTTCACATCCTCCTCAACGAAAGGGTTGGGATCGTCGTGCTGATTCATCTCCACTGCCGCTTCCTCCTCCTCCGCTTTCCCTGCCGATCCGAGATCCTGCTGCCGCGGAGTGAGAGAGAGAGAGAGAGAGCAGTGAGGGCTAGAACGACACAGTAGGATGCTCGTGTAAAGTGCCACCGGACGAGAAGATGACGTGTTTTCCCCTGCTTAAGGTAGCCATCCGAGAAGATCTTAGGAGAAGGGAGAGAGAGATCAAAGCGTGGGCAAGGGGAAGATCGAGGTGTCGCATGGGCCGATGGGAGGAGATCGCAGGCAACATCGCCTGAGCCAACAAGAGGGGGGAGATCGCCGGCGACATTGCACTGGCCAACGATGGGGGGGAGATCGCCGGTGGCGTAGGTCAGGGGAAGGGAGGGGAGAGATCACAGGCAGCGTGGGCGGCTAGGCGCGGGGGAAGGTTTGGCGTCGAGTCTAGAGAGAAAGTTTGCTGGCATGTGAAAAGTTTTGGAGGGTGTTTTGAGTTTTTTTTTTATAAGAAAAATTTCAGATGATGTTTATCCTTTCTATATTCTTAATGTAACAAGCTCCGTAAGCATATAATTTTGTTATATGCTTACAGTATCACGTCATAGGGATAAGTATATATTAAAAGTTTAAGAACAAAGTTCGTCTGATATCCTTACGACACGTATAGTTCGTAAGTATAGATATGTCTATCCATACGAAAAGCTTACGATTATATTGAACCGTAAGAAATTTTCGTAAGTAGAACTTAGATTTCTTGTAGTGTGGATGCTCTAGATATATGATAGGTGATAAATGTTTATTCAAATCAATCAAGTTTGAAGAAGGATCAATCACCTATGGAGATATTGGCAAGGGGACTATTATCGGATGTGGAACAGTAGGCAACAAAAGAAAAGATTTAATAGAAGAAGTGTTGTGTTTAAGTTTATAGTTTGTTAATGTAAAATGATCTCTTATTTCTTCTTCAAATTCATACATGTCTAGGGGTGGCAATGGGTCGGGCCTGGATCGGGCCCGGGATGGCCCGAGTCCAGCCCGGTCTCTAATCGTTCGGCCCAACCCCGGCCCGACCTGGGACGAGGCCTGGCCCGTCCCGAGAAAATTAGGTAAGGCCCGGCCAAGCCCGGTCGGGCCCGATTTTATTTTTTTAAAGATATTTTTACTATTTTTTATTTATTTTTATAATAAAATTAGTGTTCATTGAATCAAAATAGTATAAAGTAAATATTAGACTAATCTAGATAAACTTATTTCTAGTTGTTACAAATATGAAATAAATGTTTAGTCATTAAATATAGCTCGACAACACAATTTTCAATCCAAAATTTTATAATATTAGAAATATTGTTGTGTTACTTATTTTTTTAAAAAAAATACCGGGCCGCCTGGGCCAGGCCGAGCCAAGCCCGAGCCCAGCCCAATCTTACTCCGGGCAGGGCTCAAAATTAAAAAATTGTTAAATTGTCCAGGCCAAGCCCGTGTAAAATCGAGCCAGGCTACCGGGCCTTCGGGCCGGCTCGACCCAATTGACACCCATGTACATGTCTAATAAATATTTTTTTGCTTGCAGGCAGTTGCAGAACAGGCTAGTAGTGATGCGGATGGCGACGACCACGAGACTCATCTTGTAGATGATTAGGAGTCTTGTCATTTGACTTCTCCATTCTTATATTCTTCATTATCTATGTAAACACTATTGTCACTTGTTGTCAAATATTTAACAAATATTTGAATTAGTGTGAAATGATTTAAATTTTACTCAATTACTTATGTGATTTTGTTATGTTTGTATAGTGATTATGATATATTTATTTTCTAGTTAATTGTCATATGAAAATGTATACATGTGTAAAAATATATTATTATATTATTTTTATTTATTTAGCGACAGATAGGACTATTCCCCATCGCAGCCAGCTACGGATTTGTGACAGTTAAATCCATCGCTAACATCCGTCGCTGTTTTAGGGATGGCTTGTTTTTGTCGCTACATTAACGGCGGGCTGACCTTTGTCGCTAATTGGTCGCTAATTTAGCGGCAGATTCGTGACAGAAATTGGGTTCACGTTGAGATTAATTGTTGCCTAAATTAGCGACATTTTTGTGACGGCAGTCTGCAGTCGCTAATTCGTCGCTATTAGCGATCCCTAGTTCTGTCCCTACCCACTGTTAGGATTCTCTAACGACAAAATAACGACGGAATAGTGATGAAACTAGTCCATCGGGAAATTGTCTTTTTCTTATAGTGATATGCCTTTGGGGTGCACGCATCTGAAAACAATACTGGAGTTATGTTATAATATAAAATATTTCTAAATCAAAAGTAAAAGTACATGAAATATTTTTACATTATTATTGTTAATATTTCTAATTTATAAATCCAAAGTAATAATGTAAATATTTTTATATTATTAACATAACTCTGATATTGTTTACCGCTCGATAAATTGTCACGCGTTAGATATTTTTGTATGGGGGTGACAATTTTCATGTATATTTATTTTTAATTTAAAAATATTTTTTAATTATTATCATAACTCCAATATTCTTTTGAAAAGTGCATATTTCGACGGGACATCACTGAACTTCAACAATTGAATTAAATTTGAAGTCACTATAATTATCAAAAAAATATAATAATTTTCTAAACAATTATGGAGAGGAGCGGGCCAGGAAAGAAATCGATCAACTAATGACTGATTTATTTATTTAAATATTTTTTTGAAATGTTGTGTCAGGGCATCTATTGGCGCGACTGTTGACTATCAAAAGTGTGCTACATTAAAAATTAAAATTTTACACTACTATTCAATGAAAAGGATTTTCAAATAATACTATTTTTAAAGAAAATTCAGGGTTGTGACTTTAGATTGTCCAAACCAAATGAGCAATTGATGGGGAAAATAAAATAAAATTTCTCGCCTGGGAGTTAGGCTTGTGACTTTTCAATTATCATCTTTTTTGACTAAAATATATAATTAAGAATGTTTACTTCTTTGAGAAGCAAATGACATGTTGAAAGTCGAACTAAACCTAGACAGAAGGGGCGGGGGGAGCACGTGACCCCATGTTCCAACCTGGGGCTATGGCTGGGGTTGCCAATGGGAATACCACTAGGCCATAACCTAAAAAAAAAAGGCAAGTTTTACTTGGTTATTAGATAAAAATTTTCCTTGCTAGAACAAAATTTGACAAGCTTTTAGTTTTAATTATGAAAGATAGTAAAAATATTTGCACTATAAAATTTTGATCTAGAAACATAAGTATTTTTAGTTATTTATTATTAATAAAAATCAATAACAGATTCTAATTATCGTGAATGACTTGTTGGGCTGAAATGGACCTCAATGTGTTAAGTTGGGTTTTATTCATTTTGATCTATTGAATTTGGATTGGATTTGGGTTGGATCATCTTGACCTTGGATTGAGTTGGGTTGAGTTTAGATTGGGCTAGGTCAAACCTGTCCATTGACATCCCTAAGCCCAACAGGTACTTCATGTGTGGCATTTTTTTTTGGTTTTCAAAGGATGCCTGGCCATCTACTATATATGGGAGGGTAGACGGAGGTCGATTTACACAATGGACAGGACCATTATGCTACCTCCTCTCTCTGCTTTGATCTGGAGTTCCGTCCATGGTTCTACTCTTCGTGTTCATTTATGGGTGACTACTGCATCCTGCCGAATATAAATACCTCGTATAACGTGTATTGTTTGAGAGAGTGAACGTTATATTCTGGGAGATGTCTGTCGAATTCACAGTGGGCAATTTTTTCTCTAAACTTAGTGTCATAAACATGCCTCGGTCTGCAAACTTCTTCCAACTTTCTATTTCATTTTGCATTCCATAGTGCTCATATTACCAACAGCTCCATCTTTATTCCATGGTTCTCATTTTACCAACAGCTCCAACTTTTGCAAGAAACAATAATCTTCTTTTTGATATTCATAGACTAGTCATGTGACATTCTAGGGATAATAGACGCAATCTATTTTTCAAACTCGTTGACAGTCTTATTCCATACAGATTTAAAATTTATTTTCTCACTCATTACGCGCTTATTTCATGCAGACAGTAATATTTAATTTTGACAAATCACTAATTTTTCTTCTTGGATGCCCTTTCTTCCGCCATCTTTGTGAACAGGCTTCCATCATACAAGGCCACTACAGTCTCCTTACGAAGCTTCCCATCTTTGTTGGTAAGATGGAACAGTCCTTTCCATTCCATCGTGGCTGGAAACCTGCAAAGGTTTTAAATTTGCACTGATTAGAGAATCAATTAATTAATTCTACAAGAAGTTCACGCGGGGTCTAGTAATTGCGCCGCACCCATCAAATTAACTTATATCTTTCTAATTAGTTCCCATATCCAAATATTTTTCCCACTATATATATAAATTAAGTGAGAAACTACAAGAACAATGATGAGATGTCTTGGCGATGTTAATTTGAGTAAAGAACTTAGGAACTTGCACGCAGCCATCAAAATAAAGAAGAAACATCATACCAGTCGTTGTAATTGTCACGAACTTTGTTGGCTTCCACTATCTTCATCAATTGGTCATAAGTAAGGGCGTCGTGCTTTCGAAATATTTCCTCAAACTTCTCAGATACAAACCTAGGAAAGCAAATTAGTGTCAGCGGTGATCCAAATGTGTCAACAGCAAGATGCAGATTAAGGTAGTTTCTATTTTCGGATTTTCAAACAAAGCTTGTTGATACTTCTTGTGTTTTCATTTCACACCCTCAGTTTGAAGGAGATGAACCATTAATCTCTGGCACCACAAGCTAGGAGTCATTTAAGCAAAATTTTAATGGCATACGGTACTGTTATAATTAACCTGCACAGTATGATCAAGAACCCTCAACGAATCCATGACATAATAAGAAGAGGGCCGGATTAACTTAACTGCTTACCTAAACTTTTTTAATCTTCACTTCACATAGCAACCTACCACTAAAAGGAGAAGTTCATCAATTTTATTAGCACACACTAAAGAAAGGGTCTGGATATAAGTTACACTATCTTATTCAATGTGGGTTTTCCGTGTCTAATCTATGCACTTTGTAGCTCCTAAAGCTCAAATGTTGCTATCCACAATCCAGAGGGTTACCCAAAGTGTAAGCGTTCTCTAGCTATGGTTTTGCTACAGCAACAACAATCAAGATATCTTATGAAGCTATGATCAATCTCATGAGCTACATGACTAAGTCATTATAGCTAGAAATAAGAAATCATCACAGTTTTCGAATAGTTCTCTTTAAGGCAAATGAATTTTGTTATTGAAAGTTTCGCCAGTTTATTAATTTGTAAAGGCAAGAGATCAGTCACATTCCGGATCGTAGGAGACGACAGTCATGAATATAACTTCCATCGTAGATATATAGTATGCATGGCAGAGTCATTTTCTTACCTCCCATTTTTATCGTAGATGCCCGTGTCACTCCCGTGTTTAGTTTTGTGGATGTTCTTTATATAGGTGGGAAAAAAGGGATTAATTAGCCATCCCTGCGAGAACAACAAATTAGAAGAGGCAAATGTTAGAACGGTTATCTATTTAAGAGTATAATGTACTTATATGTTAAAGAGGAGGATTCACCCCAAAAAAAAAAATTCATCATGAAACGTTTGAAGGATTCATTACGAGATTTCCCCGAAAATTAGTACTAGAGAATATTACACAGTGAGACTATTATTGACTGGACCGTGTGTCTTAATTACCTGATTTACAGATATATATGATAATACCTAGAATTCCTATCTTGGACAAAAAGCAAGTTTTAGACAGAAGATTGTCAAGGATTTGTCTTCCCACTTATTGCTATTCATCACAAAAGTAACCCCCCCAAACTTAGACATAATAAATGTCTTTATCCTCTTTATTTTTCTTTTCTATCTTAAAATCTATTTTTTGAGAAGTTAATTTTTATTTTTTATTTGAGAAATAAAATGTGAAAAAATGATATTGAAACATAATTTTTTATTTTTTCAATTTTTTTTTTTTTGCAACGCCTCGTGTAATTTTGTGAGTTCAGAGAATGATGTTCGTGTACTTTTTCAACTTCGTTCTCAAACGCTAGCTAGATAGATAGATAAATTATATATATATATATTATATATATATATATAATATATATATATATATATATAAGAGAGAGAGAGAGAGAGAGAGTACTGGACGTGTCTGCAAGTGAAGCTTCACACAGACGAACAGAGCAACCATAATGGACACGATGATGTTGAGCCCGATTGCCCGGAACCCTGCACAACCAAACATTTTTCCTCCGTTAAATTTCGAGTGGACGAAAGGAACGTCTTTCTTTAATAATTTTAGGTACTGCAACATGTTGAAGGGAAAAGAAAAACAGATCAATGAGTCCATGAAAAGAAAAGTAAAAAAATTAACCAACACATGAACTGCTAAAGCAATATAGAGAAGGTGATGGTGATTAATAAAGCAGGGACGTCGAGGTGGGAGAAGATGACCTTGACACATCTCCCAGGGGTAGATGATGCCGTCACCGTTCCGATCGAAGAAGGCCACGTGCTTCTGCAGAGCTGTCTTCTCACTGTCACCGTCGGTTGGGGCGGTCCCTGTGCATATTACCCAACAGCAGCCATTGCTGAGCAAATCAGTAGCCATCCTCTACTAACGGAAAGAGCAGTGCAAATCCCAAACAAATGTTGAAGGTGCAACAACTACACATACCGGGAGCCGGCGAACTGGCGCTAGCCGGAGGCGCAGATGCAGCGGGCAGGTCCGACATGCTGCAGTGGTTGCCGGTTGGTGGGTCGGACGCAGAGAAAGGTAGAAACTTGGAATTATGAGGAAGAGACCAGCGATGAGAGATGGATGTTGATGCATGACGAATGGAAATGGGGGATGTATATATAGAGGAAGGCTCGATAGATCGCTTGAGCTGGCTGTCGCGCTTTGTTTTGTGACTTCTGGCGCCGGCGGAGCACACGGATCAGTCTCCTGCTGGGGAACCCCTCCGAAGTCCACATAATAAAAATGGAAGTCTTTCATAAGGGAAGTTCTCAATGACAAAAAAAAAAGAAAAAGAAGCCTTGAATGATGTAGGTCTTTCACAAGGGAAGTCCTTAATCACGTTACTACCTCCCACCCCCCCCCCCCCCCCCCCCCAAAAAAAAAAGTCCTTATTAATGTAGGTCCTTCCGGAAAGAGAGTCTTAATTATAGATACGCAGTAGTCCTTAAAAATGTCTCCGGGAGAAGTCCTTCTTTAATACTTACACTATATAATATAGTGTAAGTAGTAGGGTACAGACGTCGGGGTGAGGTCTTTTCAAACTCCACCGAGGAAACCCATTTCCAATCCATTTCTTTGTACGTGAGAAAAATTTATTATATTTTTACATTGCATTTTAAGTGTAACCTAATTAAGTAACAAATTTATGTGATATTTAATAATTAAATTATCACTTTATCACTTCTCATATGAGGGATGACATATGAACTTTTATCTAATCAATATATAAGTGCAATAAATCTTTCTCAATGCATGTAAGGCCGGTACGAGCAATCCCAGATCGCTGAATCTGAGATTTTAGCTTTTTCAGTATGATGCGTCGGTTCATTAACTCGAGATAACAACAAGTTAAAACATTAATCCAAGTACTTTTGTAGCTCCAGTTCGTTTAGCTGGACTGTTAAATGGCTTATTATAAGATAAGGGTAATTAGCCTACTAATATTCGGGCTACCCATCAAACCAATGAATCGCATATATATCCAACCAATTTTAAGACCGAGTAACTAATTAACCCAAAACCCACTATAAATTTAACCAGGCCATCATGTGTGAACAAGGGCTCGGCCACCGGGCTCCCTTTCCATGCAGTTGGGCAGCTCTCTCTTTGATCGTCTGATTGGATCCCAATCCATCCACGTACACCTCCTGGTGTCGGGCGTTATATTACTAATGTAAACAAGGACGAGGCCCCCACCCTTTCTAATCTCCCTCTAATTTAAATCTGATGGTGTGTGTTTCCCATCCAGGTTCCTTTCGGGGTGGTCTTGTAATTGCAAATATTAACGATCCGGCCACTTACCCTTCCCTTAGTTTCGGAGAAATATTTGGTGCATTTCATTAGGAGAATTAATATTTAAGTAGTGCACTAAAAGTCACATACACCCAATAGATGCCGTCTTGTGGAGGATGACGGGTGGCATATATTTAATGAAAGTGGGGTGACATGTAACTTAGGAGAGAGAAGTATGTAATGAAGATTTTCTTCCCTCCCAAAACTCCATAAAGATTATTTTATTTTTATTTTTCCTGTTAGAACCCCTCTCTCTTCTCCCTACCCTATCCACCACCAAGGAAAAATTAGAATTTCAACACAAGTGGATTCATAAAAAGATCATATGTTAATAATCTTGCACATTACAAGAAATCTTGCATGTTGTGAAACATATGTTGGCGAATATACAGTGTATGTTAGTGACTTTGGAGCATATGGTAGTGAATATAGTACATGTATAATTCTATTACAAGAAGTGTTTCAAAAATAATACATATGTCAGTGAATCTGTAGTATATACGAGTGAATCTTAGAGTATATATGATTGAATCATTATTATAAGTAAGTGAAAAACTAACTTATGTTTAAAAGTTATTTTATTATAAGAAATATTTTAGTAACAATAACAGTGAATATATAGTATATGTAACTAAAACTTGAATATATATTAATGAATATTTAGTATATGTAAGTGAAAAATTAACTTATATTTAGATGTTATTTTATTATAAAATATTTCAATAACAATATATATGTCATTGAATCTATATTATACGTAAGGAAATTTTGAGTATATATGAGTGAATCGTTATTATATGTAAGTGAAAAACTAACTTATTTTTAGAAGTTATTTCATTACAAAAAGTGTTTCAACAATGGTGCAAAAGTCGACAAATCTATAACATATGTCAGTGAATCTAGAGTATATACATGAGTGAATCATTAACAAATATAATTCACAGTTAACTTACGTTCAGAAGTTATTTCATTACGAAAAGTGTTTCAATATCAGTGAATCAATAATATATGTGGGTGAATTTTAATATATATGAGTAAATCATCTTATATGTAAGTGAAAAACTAACTTATGTTTATAGGTTATTCTATTAAAATAAGTGTTTTAATAACAATGTATATGCTAGTGAGTTTACATTATATGTTAGTGAATCTTTAGTATATATTAGTGAATTTTATTATATGTAAGTGAAAAACTAGCTTTTATTTAAAAGTTATTTCAACACAAAATGTAGCAACCTTGATTTTTAAATTCAAAATAAAATAAAATTTTCAATTTAATAAATGAGATAAATAGATTTAATTAGAATAAAAGGGGAATAAATAGAATTTAAGTGAATTAAACCACTACCCATTAACCAAAATTAGGAATGGGTTATATTAATGATCTTAACATGAATTGTTGGACCCAATTGTGAAGAGCCCATCATGAGATGGGAGGTAATTATGTCAAATTCGGATTTAAAATAATAGTAATTAATAAAAGGGGGTAAGATAAATATTAAACAACTCATATCTATCCTAAAAAGAGTCCTAAACGTACCCTAACCCATTACCCACGAAATTGGCTCTATTCCCATCCTAAGTGGGAGATAAATACTAGAAAGGGAGGTGATAATTAAGGAAAATTCGGAATTTTATGAAAGGAATGAGTCTTAAGGAAGTAAGGACTCTATTAGCCATCAAAACACCCCAATTTTTGTCCTATCACCCCCTAGATCGTTGTTAGAGCTATGGAGAACGAAGGAGAAGGTTGTGGACGAAGGAGCAAGGGAGGAGAAGGCTTGGAGCAAGGAGGATTTTCTATTTTCATCTCCAAACTAGGGTTTTTCTTTACTTCAACGAAAGGTAGGCAATCTCTCAAGCTTAAACTGTGTAAAAATTACCCTAGGTAGTATTCATGATCCCCTTTGAAAGTCCTCTGATTTCGCTCTATTTCGTTCTTCCATGAGGGCGAATTAAATGCCCAAACTTCTGTTGACATGTTGTGCCCGAACCATCATGTTTGTGTTGAATCCTCGTTTGTACATGACCCCATGCCCTGAATTTATTCTCTTAAATCCTACATGATCCTACCTTTCAAACGCCCCTATTTGCCCTAATTTCTATCGTGTATTCGTTTCCAATTAAATCGTTTATCCATGATTGTGCATGATTAGGTTACCGAAGTTCAACCTAATAAAAGCATGCTCTAAACATGTTTTTTTTATAAATCATCATGCCCAGTGATAGATCTTCATGTTTAGAATCGTTTAAAATTGATTTCTTGAATTTTGGAGCTTTATATATGTGATTTTATATCGATTTTTGAAGTGATTAGTATCTAGGAGCCCGACCAGGAACAAAGGGCAAACCCTTTTTCTGGGCTCGGGACACCCTCTGAGATCGCGATAGCCCGATGCGTCGCGACCTCAAGAGGGGTCACGACAAGCAGGACCGTCGTGATCTGATTGCGATGGGTGGACATGTCGCGACCAGAACCGATTCACCCCAGCGCCGGTTCAACAGAACGCGCCATGCAAGGGCGTCGCGATGACCTTAACGCGACACCCATGTGGGCCACGACCTGAATTCTCTGATCGCGCCAATCACTGGCGTCGCGACCTAATTGCGCCACCCCGGTGCGTCGCGACCTCAGAGCCGTGGCCATAACCTGAATTTGCACTTATACCCTTGTTTTTTATGTCAATTTAACCCTGTTTAGTTTTAAATAAACATTGTCATGCATAATTTTGACTTGTTTATTAATAATGGGTAATATTACATGAAATTAATTAATCTAAAAGCTATATGCACAACCATATTTGTTCTCTTGATTTCTTACACTTACACACACTTAACAATCATGATTGCCATTAAACCCTATAAATTACTCAATAATGTATCTGGTAATTTAGCGAAAAAAATTACTAAATGCCATATTTTTGAATAATTACACTTGTCTTCGTTTTATTCGTGCATTGTATACACTGTTACCCTTTCCCTCGGCCTTCGAGCACTCGAGACACGACGGACCAGTTTCTACACACTCTCTTGGCATGGACCACCTCTCCACCGAGAAGACTCCTGACTGGACCAGGGAATCCTTGTCAAGGCCTCTGTAAGTCTTCTTGGCTTTGGCGCACGTCCTTATCCGACGAGCTGGTTGTACCCTTAAAACCCGTTATACCCCTAGGGATCAGTACGATCCAAACGGCCTTAGTGAGTTCTTTCTTACCTCGTGATCATGCCGGACCATCTAGCTTGTATTCATAGCATGGCTAGTGGGTGGTGGTGACTTTTACCAGACTGCCGGTACCCGACCTGGTACTGTGCAACTGTTACTATCGTGGTTTAACATTGTTTTATGATTATACCCATATCTCATCTATTTTCTCGTTGCTCTCATTTGTTCACTTTCACTCTATACTCTCATCTATTTCGTCTATTACTCTCATCTCTTCTTGGTACTCTATTTGGCCATACAATGGATTGTCAAAATTAACAAACAAGTGATATATGTCAGTGCAATAGGGCCCGGTTTGGGCCTGGGGAGAGCTCCCGGAGAGTGCCATTTCCTTGCAAGGGTTACATGATTAAGATGTGTACGGCATGCATCTAGTGCCATTTAATACTATAACAATTAAACGTTGACAATCAAAGTGCTATCCATTCAAGTGCTATACCAGTGCTATTATCCTTACATGGCCATTCTATTATCATTATCGTTTGTGCTATTTTCACTATAGCAGTGCTATTGCTCTCTCTTGCTGTCGTTACTTGCTCTACATGACTATACTATTTCGTTACCCTGCCATTTAAGACATTAATTATTTAAAGCATGCTTGTTCTCATGAGATATTAAGTCCTACTAGGCGTTATTCGCTCATCCTGCGAGTTTATTTCATGTGTTCAGGTGATTCAGATGGATATGACCACACTCACGAGGATGTGACGGATAAGGATGTTGCTCAGGAGTGACCCGATCTGCTATCATGGCATAGTAGTCAGTTAGTTTAGTAGTCAATCAGTCAGTTTGTATTAGTTTGAATTTCAATAAAGTACTCTGGGCCCTAGTTATGGCTCTGATGGATTGATGTAATAGATAGTTGGTGGATTATTAATGAAATTGGAGTTATTTGATCTTATTTCAATTGAGCAATGGTTTGTCATTTATTTCCTCACTCTGTACTATTTAATAACTGTATTATCGCTCCGATATTCCGCATCGGGGCGTTACTGTTTTGTGGTATCAGAGCCTAGGTTATTCTTAAGTATAGGATGATCTAGGTTTGACTTGCCTTGACTTAGAGTCTAAACTCCGTACCTATGTGAGATGAGTAGAACCAAGGGTAATAAGATAAAATAAACGCACACACGCACAAACTTAGTTCAAACTCAATGACTTACATATAAATTCTTCTTTGAAGGAATATAAACACTAGCAATGGCAGCGGAGCGTGCTCAACTCCGTGACATGCAACACACAATCCAACAGCTTACTCAGGCATTACTCCAAGCTGCTCGAGCTAATAACAACAATAACCGAGGAGTTTGTGAATTACACAGAAACTTCCGCAACTTGAACCCGCCTTGATTCAGTGGGACCACCGACCCTGATGAGGCAGAGAACTGGCTCAAGGAGACTGAGCGTATCATCCGCGTTATGCAATACGAGGATGGAGATAAGCTTTTACTTGCCACATTCCAGCTTGAGAAGGACGCCCGTGCGTGGTGGGAGTCCATTGAGGCAACCAGAGTAGATGCACAATTCACATGGAATGAGTTCAAGGAGCACTTCAACTCCAAGTACTTTTCTGAATGGGTCCAAGAAAGGAAGGCCGCTGAGTTCGCAGCACTGAAGCAGAGGAACCTGACTGTCGCTGAGTATGAGACTCAGTTTTCCCGGTTGGCACGATATGCCAATCATCTGGTGAGCACCGAGAGGATGAAGGCGAAGAGATTCCTCAACGGGCTCAGTCCCGCTTATATCACACAACTAACACCATTTGATATTCAGACTTATCCGGAGATGGTCAAGAGAGTACAATGTCTGGAGGATGCGACCGAACTCACCGAATGCATCAAAGGTAGAATGGTAAAGAAGGAGCAGACATCCGGAGCACTGAGCAAGCCCACTAATGGAAATAAAAGGCCGTTAAGTATCACTGACGGGCCAAGCCAGGAGCGGAAGCCCAAAGTCCCCACTCCTATTGCTCCGAACAACAAACCGAGATGCAAGCATTGTGACAAGCTAGGTCACATAGCAGAAGAGTGTTGGAGGAAGGTAGGCGCATGCCTTCGTTGTGGTAGTCGAGAGCACCGTATACCCGACTACCCTCTGCTGAAAGAGAATGAGAAGCGTCCTGTGGGACAGAGGAAGCCTGGCCCATTGCAGGCCTTGCAAGAAGTGGAAACCACCAAGGAGGGTGGAATCGTCGAAGGTACCTTACCAGTCTTTTCTGAATTAGCATTTGTTTTGTTTGACACTGGTGCAACACATTCACTTATATCACAAGCATTTGCTGATACACTAAATGAAAAGCCTACAACTATGGCATTTAAATTACCTGTCACTACCCCACTGGAGAAAAGGGCCAATTAAATAAATATTTTCCATTAGCTGATGTAAGGATTGGTGAACTCAATCTGAGAGCTGACTTGATCTATATGCCCATGGAGGGCTACGATGTCATATTGGGAGCCGATTGGCTATCCACGTATGGGGCTATCGTGGATTGTAGAAGAGGGAAAATTTCCTTTAGTGAATTCCCTAAATTGACCTTCACGGGACGTAGACGCAAGAGGCACTTGTCTCTCGTCTCTGCTATTAAAGCACTGAACATGATAAGGAAGGGTTGTGTGGCATTTCTTGCCGCAATTGTGGTTGAAAAGAAATCATCAAAGATATCTGACATACATATAGTACAAGAATATCCCGATGTGTTTCTCGATGAGCTGCCATGCATTCCACCTGAACGAGATGTAAATTTCTCAATTGATCTCATACCTAGAGCTTCACCGGTATCACGCCAAACCTACAGGATGTCCCCCGTGGAATTAAAAGAGTTCAAGGAACAATTAATGGAATTATTGGAAAAGTGATTTATCAGGCCAAGTACTTCTCCTTGGGGAGCGCCAGTGTTATTCGTCAAGAAGAATGATGGATCTATGAGATTATGCATCAACTACAGGCAGTTGAATAATCTCACTATCAACAACAAGTACCCTCTGCCTCGTGTTGATAAGTTATTTGATCAGATATCAGGAGCCAAGTACTTCTCTAAGATTGACCTTAGATCGAGATATCATCAGATGAGGATTAAAGATGCAGACATCTACAAGATAGCTTTCAGGAGTAGGTACGGTCATTACGAATTTGTAGTCATGCCTTTTGGACTAACCAATGCTCCTGCAGCTTTTATGCAACTGATGAACAACATATATTGGCCCTACCTCGACAAATTTGTCGTGGTATTCATTGATGATATTCTCATATACTCCAAGACCAAGGAAGAGCATGAGGAGCATCTGAGGATCGCTCTGTAGATCTTGCGGGACAACAAGCTCTACGCCAAATTGAGCAAGTGTGAATTCTGGCTCGAGGAGGTGTCATTCCTAGGCCATGTTATTTCCAAGGATGGTATCGCTGTCGATCCTTCCAAGGTTGAAGCTGTACTTCACTGGGAAAGGCCGACTAATGTTACTGAGATCAAAAGCTTTCTTGGACTAGCTGGTTACTACAGACGGTTCATAAAAGACTTCTCCAAGATAGCTGTACCTCTTACGCGCCTTACGTGGAAAGAGAATCCCTATGTCTGGAGCAAGGAGTGCGAGAAGAGCTTTCAGACACTTAAGCAATTGGTGACATCTGCACCTGTCCTCGCGTTACCAGTCGAGGGCGAAGGATTCTTAGTCTATACTGATGCATCTAGAATCGGTCTAGGCTGCGTGTTGATGTAGAATGAGAAGGTGATAACATATTCTTCAAGGCAGTTGAAGCCTCATGAAGTCAATTATCATGTCCATGACTTAGAATTAGCTGTTGTGGTATTTGCACTTAAGATATGGAGGCATTAACTATATGGAGAACAATTTATTGTCTACTTCGACCACAAGAGTCTGAAGTACTAGTTTTCTCAGAAAGAGCTCAATATGCGACAAAGGAGATGGCTGGAGTATCTAAAGGATTTTGATTTCAACATTCAATATCACCCAGGCAAAGGTAATGCAGTAGCTGATGCACTTAGTAGAAAGCCAGTAGCTTCGTTATCTTGTTTAGTCATGGGCGAGATGCAATTGTTAGAACAGTTCGCCAGTCTGGATCTAAATATTGAGCAAAGAAGTGATAAGATGATAGTTGCTAATCTCAGAGCCCAACCCGACATCTTTGCCGAGATTAGGCAACAACAGGATAACGACCCATTCTTGATCCGAGTCAGGGAGACCATAGCTGACAAGCCAGATTTCTCCATCGCTGAGGATGGAAGAATACTATTTCAAGCCAGGACATGCGTGTCTGACAATGAAGAGCTGAAGAGAAAACTAATGGATGAAGCCCACAAGACCAAGTACACCATTCATCCAAGCGCAACCAAGATGTACCAAGACATGAAAAGTTCATTTTGGTGGCCCAACATGAAGCATGAGGTGGCTGAGCATGCCGCGCACTGCCTCACATGCCAACAGGTAAAAGCAGAACATCGTCATCCTGCTGGTGTACTTAGGCCCCTGGACATACCAGAATGGAAGTGGGAAAGCTTCGGAATGGATTTCATCATGGGTTTACCCCGAACTCGTGGTGGACTCGATGCTATATGGGTTATTGTGGACCGTTTAACTAAGTCTGCACATTTCTTGGCAATTAAAAGTACATGGAGTGTGGATGTGTTAGCAGCCTTGTATGTGAAAGAAATAATAAGACTACATGGAGTCCCTGTATCCATAGTCTCAGACCGTGACCCTAGATTCACTTCTAGATTCGACTGCATTGGGCACGAAACTCAATTTTAGCACTGCCTTCCACCCACAGACGGATGGACAGACTGAAAAGACAAATCAAATAGTGGAAGACATGCTATGTGCATGCACTATAGATTTTGAAGGCTATTGGAATGAGCAGCTATCTCTGATCGAATTCTCCTACAACAACAGCTATCAGGCCAGCATCAAGATGGCACCATTTGAAGCACTGTACGACAGAAGTTGCAGATCGCCTGTATGCTAGAACGAAGTGGGTGAACAACAGTGGTTGGGACCCGATATGGTGCAGACCACTAGCAGGGATATATAGCTTATCAGAGACAGGATTAAGATAGCTCAGTCCAGGCAGAAGAGCTATGCTGATAAAAGAAGAAGAGATTTAGAATTTCAAACCGGAGATCACGTGATGCTCAAAGTATCCCCGACCCGAGGATTTCAAAGGTTTGGGATGAAAGGCAAGCTAAGGCCAAGATTCATAGGTCCATTTGAGGTCTTGGATAGAGTTGGTGAGGTGGCATATCGACTGGCACTGCCTCCCAAGTTCTCAACAGTGCATAATGTTTTCCATGTGTTGATGCTGTAGAAGTACGTGTATGATCCGTCACACGTAATCAACTATGATGACATTATTTTGAACAAAGACTTGACCTATGAAGAAAGACCAGTGAAGATCTTGGACAAGAAGATGCAGCAGCTTTGGAATCGATCTACACCCGTGGTCAAGATACTGTGGAAAAATCACGAAGTTGAAGAAGCCACGTGGGAGCCCGAAGCATTAATGCGGCGAAATTTCTCAGAATTATTCAGTAAGTCATTCTTTCTCTTACGATCATATGAATTTGGGGACCAAATTCTTTTTAAGAGTGGGAGGATGTAGCAACCCTGATTTTTAAATTCAAAATAAAATAAAATTTTCAATTTAAGAAATGAGATAAATAGATTTAATTAGAATAAAAGGGGAATAAATAGAATTTAAGTGAAATAAACCACTACCCATTAACCAAAATTAGGAATGAGTTATATTAATGATCCTAACATGAATTGTTGGTCCCCATTGTGAAAAGCCCATCATGAGATGGGAGGTAATTATGTCAAATTCGGATTTAAAATAATAGTAATTAATAAAAGGGGGTAAGATAAATATTAAACAACTCATATCTATCCTAAAAAGAGTCCTAAACTTACCCTAACCCATTACCCACGAAATTGGCTCTGTTTCCATCCTAAGTGGGAGATTAATACTAGAAAGGGAGGTGATAATTAAGGAAAATTTGGAATTTTATGAAAGGAAGGAGTCTTAAGGAAGTAAGGACTCTATTAGCCATCAAAACACCACAATTTTGGCCCTATCACCCCTAGATCGTTGTTAGAGCTCTAGAGAACGAAGGAGAAGGCTGTGGACGAAGGAGCAAGGGAGGAGAAGGCTTGGCGCAAGGAGGATTTTCTATTTTCGTCTCCAAACTAGGGTTTTTCTTTACTTCAACGAAAAGTAGGCAATCTCTCAAGCTTAAACTGTGTAAAAATTACCCTAGGTAGTCTTCATAATCCCCTTTGAAAGCCTTCTGATTTCGCTCTATTTCGTTCTTCCATGAGGGCGAATTAAATGCCCAAACTTCTGTTGACATGTTGTGCCCGAACCATCATGTTTGTGTTGAATCCTCGTTTGTACATGACCTCGTGCCCTGAATTTTTTTCTCTTAAATACTACATGATCCTAGGTTTCAAACACCCCTATTTGCCTTAATTTCTATCGTGTATTCGTTGCCAATTAAATCGTTTATCCATGACTGTGCATGATTAGGTTACCGAAGTTCAACCTAATAAAATCATGTGCATGACTGTGCAGAAATTTTGTTGAACTCTTGCTTAGTCAGAGCGCAACACATAAAACTTTTTGTCTTACTGTTCAAGTATAGCTTTTTCTTATCTTCAGTAGTCCATTTTTCCTTGGGCTTGGAGATTTGAAGATCACCATCTTCTATGATACTCCAGATTTTGTAGTCGTAGTCTTGAAGGAAGATCTCCATCCTAGTCTTACAGTAAGGGTAGTTTTCTCCATCAAATAGAGGAGGCTGGTAGATGGATGACCTTCTGCAAAACCTTGAACTGCCATGGATCTTTGCTCAAAGATTGTTGGATCTTCTTGATGTTCAGAGACCAGTGCTCTAATACCATTTATTGGCCCTCTTGATATGGCAGCAAGACTAACCTAGAGGGGGGGGGGGGTGAATAGAAAATCTGAAAACTGAAACAAAAATCACCACTTCAAAATGTTTGGTTAGTATAAATAAGCGTGTAGAGTGGAAGTAAAGAGTACGAAAGCAAGCACACAAGGAATACAAAAAATTATCCGAGTTCGGCCCTTCCAAAAAGAAAGTCCAACATCCAGTCCCCAAGCAAACTCTTAGGATTTCACAAAACATCAAATAACCTTAGTCTTCCCTAAAACAAGGGGCATACAACGCCCAGCACCCCAGCTGGTCTTTTTCTCTTTCCCATGCAAGAAGGCAGCCCACTTCTTTTTTAGGCTCAGAAGCAAATCTATTGGAACAAACCCTAGCTGTAGACACGCCATTTTTACAACATGTCAAGTAAATTTCATGTTATACCACAATGCCTCAAAGTGGCTCTCTTCAATAAACCTCTTGAGTGATTTTCCTATTTTTCCAGATTTTTCTAGGATTTTCAGAAATTTTTCTAAGGGGACTGAAGGGGTCTGATGTACACAAGTGATTCGCGTCTGACGTAGTGGACGCCTTTTTAAGATATTTGATACGCGGCGGGTAAACCCGACGCGTATCACACTTCCTTTTCTAGCGCTTGCCACGTTTAGAATTACGTCCACTAGAGTCGACACGTTTATGAGTTTCCATTTTCAAATTATGGCGAATTCCAAAATTATTTTTTGGAAAGATTTTCTTGCTAAATAGAATCGCGTCCACATGGTCCGTCGCATTTCTGACATTCCATCATATGAAGATCGACTCTCTTCAGAAGATCGATTCTGTTCAAATATGTGGCCACCTTAGTCGTCGCGATTCAATATTTCCATTTATTAATATTTGGAAAGAATCATCTGAAATCGAAAGTGTTTGAAACGTGGCGGTCTATGCCGATGCGATTCTGGAATTTGCTATAATGGATGTTTGTAAAGGCTCATTCGAAGCAAGTCGATCTTGGTAATCGTGGCACTTTTATCGGACGTGATTCACTGAGATAGGCGTCCACTGTGTCCGATGAAATTTATAATTTTTTTCCTCCATAAAAAGACCATTGAGGCCACTGTTTTGAGGGGAACCCAAGCACTACGGCGAAGCACTACTGCACCGAAGACTCAACCTCCGAGCTAAAGAGGATCTCACTTTTAAGTCACTTGGAGCCATTTCAAGCCTTGAAGTTCGGAGCCATCGTCTCACGCGCACCGGAGCTTGTGGAGGAGTTTCTTCCACCTTGGCCCTTCGCAGCAGCGGGCTTATTCCGCCAACTCTTTCTCTTCTTCCATTCTTCATCTTAGTTCATTTCATTTAGTGTTCATCAACTCATATTCACACACACACATCATTTTTGCCACACCTACATTTTAGGGGTTTAACAGCACTCCCACGAGGTGTGTTAATGCCCATGTCATTACGTTTTCCATCCCTTTCATTTGATTTGGTGCTACAGTTCATAGTATAATCCCCCTTCACTTGTTTCTTGTTTTCTCATTTTGCAAGGTAACCGACGAGCTAAAGTCTTCTTCGCCGGCCGGCCGGTGGAAGGAGTAGAAGTCAACCCGCAACCACACTCCCGCGATGTTTGGGTGAAGGTAAGTACATCCGCATCTTCTTCATCCATCTGCTTCAGTACCCTCGTGTACCTGGCAATCACACACACACTTTTTCTTTCCTCTCTTTCTTTTTCCTTTCCATTCCATACATATTTCATTTTTTTTTAAATTTCCTTTCTTTAATTACTCTTTGCGGGAGTGTTTGAAAAAGCACATTCATAAATTGGCGATCACGGTGGGACATCTTTCATTTTAGTTCCGGTTACCTTTCCTTTGGCACCCACGTGTGCCCCTCCTTCGACACCCACGTGTGTCCCTCCCTCCGTACCCCACGCGGTACAACCCCCTCCTTTCGTACCCCACGCGGTACTCTTTGAGATTTCCACCATCATTACCAATTTGTGTTAGTGTTCTTTCTCTATATTTCCATAAAGGTTAATTAAAAAAAATCATCATCTTGCTCCCCTCTCTGTTCACTTACCTTTGCCTGAAGAAAGCATCTGGGTTTGACTTATATTTTATTTAATTTGACTGGTTGAAAGCATGCTCTGTTGATTGTCTTCGGGTGCTTCTTTGATTCGCGACGTGTTCAGACGTCGCGATTTGTGCTTTTGTGCGGTGGCTTACCCCGTCGTGTTTCTGTGACAGACGCCGGAGGGAGTCGTCGTGGCTCTTACAGCTTCTGTGACCTGTCAGATCCGTGACTGATAGAACGGACGCGATTAGCATTGAAGCGCGACGACTGAACTCGTCGCGATTCAGTCTGGCACAGTGAGCAGGGGTTTCTGTCATCTTGCATTATTTGCATTGTTTGCAGGGCATACTTCAGCTGAGGGACCTTCTTCCCTCCTTACACTAGGATCCAAACACCTCTCTCGGTGAGGGCTATCTCTCCATTGGGCATTCCGTCTCATTGGACAAGAGAATCCTCATCGGGACCTCCGTAAGTCTCTGTACCCCGTGGATTCCCTCACGGTGGACCGAGCAAGTTATACCACCCAGGAGACCCGTGTGAGAATACCCATTGGTGTGAGGGATTGTGCTTAGTGAGCCCGAAGTTCTCATCTCACCCACTTAGGCCCATACCTACTTTGGAGTGACACATTTCAAATAAAATCCACTTTGAACTATATTGGAACAATCAACTGGACGTAAGGATCCCTAAGTGTTTGATTAAAAGCCATTAACATCTTCTCTTAAACTTGTTTGAGTAGTTGTTTGGTAGTTGCTTGCTAATCAACTTGCGTGTTTAAGTTTATGTTGCTTCGTTCAAGCAAATCTCTCGGAATGGCCGAGTACGAAGGTATGGGTTATCAAGAGGATGTGTATGATGAAATATATGATTTCATTGCACCACTTGCACAAATCCATGATCAACCCCATGATGGTCCATCCACTTCGTATGTCAATGCGGTGGATTCACAATCTCCTCACCTTTCTCAGAGGCATGCTGCTGGAAATGCCTCCACTTCAATTGATTTGTCCCAGCTTGTGGACCTTCTCCAGAACCTCCAACCTTCTCAACTTCAGGAGGTTCAGGCTGCGTTAAAGGAGAAATCCATCCCCAAACCCATCCAAACTCTCCACCCAAACACATGTGCTTTCTACACTAAACCCGCTCGCGACCCGACGCTCCGAGCCTCTCCTGCCACCTCGCAGGCTAATTCCATTAACCATTCTCACCCCCACAGTCCTGTTGGGAGGCCCACTCTTGTTCGGCCAAGCCTCACTATGGCAAGGCCCATCTACACCCCTCGGGCTCCTGCCCATACTTCTTCGCCTACTGGCGCCCCTCCTTTTCACCACTCCACTCAAGTGAGTATACCCCACCACCATTCTTTCTAGGGTGCCTCCCAAACCTTCCTTTGATCAACTCACCCAGCACTTCTTGCGAAGGTGAGTCGTTTAGAACAGGATCTGAAAAGGATGTCCGCACCCAAAGATGTTTTTGAGCTGGCTCTCCCTTCTATGCCAGTCTTCCACCTTCCCCCTTCTGAACTGTCGGTCTACCGCTACTACAATGGCACCGGAAATCCATTCGTACACATCAAAGAATTCATGTATGAATCTTCTTTTTGGCAAAACGTTAATCTTTCCCTCACCTTTCTGTTCCACCGATCTTTGGATGGGCTCGCCCTTGAGTGGTTTTACTCTCTGGAGCCCGCAGATGCCGAGGATTGTGAGGCAGTACGAAGGAAGTTTCGGCAGTGGTACAGGGATCGGGTTGGTCCTACATTTTCTATTACAGACTTGATGGCCGAGAAAATGAAGGTTGATGAGGACTTTTCACAATATGCTGACATATGGAGGGCATTGGCTGAAAGATTGAGAGATCCGTTGTCTGAGCCAGTGGAAGTCAAGATGATCACCGCAAATGCCACACCCCAGTTCAGGCATATCCTGGCCATGAATAAGCTGACAACCATGCAGGAATTATATAAGAGAGCCTGCTACATCTAGACCCACCTGAAGGACTCTCCTATTATGGCTATGTTTGAGCCAAAGGCCTGAATGTTCAAGAAGAGCAATGGTGCTCCCCCTACCGGCGGTCCCACGACAGAGGGGGTCGTACAGAATGAGCAGGTGAGTGCTATGGGCAACCCCAGCCCCTCCACTTACCGCCCTAACACCAACTCCAGGCCTTAACAATCCCAACAACCACAGCAATCGCAATTTAGGCCAAACAATCCTCTAACATTTAGGGCACCACCCCAATAGCCTTAATAACCTCAGCAACCCCAATATCAACAACCTCCTCCCAACCAATACCATCAAGCTCCTCCACCACCTCCTCAGTACCGCCAGGCAGTGCAGCCTCAGTATCGTCAACCTGCCCCTCCCCAATACCAGCAACATCAACCTCCTCCTCCTCCTCCCCAATACAACCAAGTCCCCCTCCAGGCACCTATGAACCTCAACAGCCTAGGCGCCCCCCTGGCCCAAGAAGAGCCCATTATCCTCCTTTGCCGGAGACTCTCCCTGATATCTTTAATGCTCTGATGGCCGCCAGTGCGCTCACCTTGCTAAGGGAAAGGCTACAATGGCCTCCCAATGTTGATACTTCATGCTATTACGCATTCCACCGAGGACCGGGCCATACCTTGGAGGCATGTTTTCATTTCAAGGACTACATCAATGATCTGAATGATAATGGAGGCATAGATTGGGAGGAGATGAGGAAGTACATCGCCGAGATGAAGGCGAGGAGGCCGCCCAGGCAGGACCAGCAACAATAACAGCAGCAGCAATAGCAACAACAACAACAACAACAGCAGCAGCCCCAGGCACAACAGTACCAGCCCAATATGGGCATTGTTCAGAACCCCCTCCCTGAGCACCAGGCTCTGAATCAGCAGGTCAACTCCCTCAGGGTGTCTCCTCGCACCAAAAATACACCCGGTCGGCCTATGGAAGTATCCTCCACCTCCACCTCCAAATCTTCCTTTTCTCTACCCCCCTTCATCGTACACCCACTCCCTGTAACCCACTACCCTCCTTTATACGCATCCCTACAACCGCCACACACCGACCGCCACCCTCTAGCGAACCGCACAACCCTCCACTTATCTGCCAACCCCTGTAACCGCCACGACACTACCACCTCCTAACCCACAAGTTCCCTTTCTATGCAACCCCTCCACCATACCGCTACAACCCAATCATCCAATCATACGCCAACCTCCCACCACCACTTCACAACCACCATCATCTAATCCACCTCTTCTCCACACACCACCAACTGCACCCCTTATTACCCCCAACCCCTAAGCTCCCTTCTTACATACCCCCGTTCCACCCCCGAGTGCGGCAAGTATCCAACTACCACACCAAATGTTCAACCCCCCTCCACCCCCCATCCATCCTCCGTTCCACTGGCCGCGGTAAACGTAGCCGGAGACGAGACCGAGGAAATAATGGTGCTCTGGAGTGGGCACATTTTTAATCGGATTTTCCCCCAGCAGCAAGACCAGGCACCCTTGCCTCAAGAAGGAGAAGCCCAACAAGAGGAGTCCATCCCAGGGACTCAATATGACTTGCTCAAGCATCTGGACAAGACACTGGCCAGAATTTCTATTCTGATGAAGAGGTCGCAGGTGCACCAAGAAGCCCTTATGCACTACCTATAGAAGGTGATGGTAAATGAGGACCTGCCACTGAACCAAATTAGTGCGGTCCTGACCCCCTCGAGCCGGCATCCGGCCATTGAATTACATGAATCCGAGTTAGCGCCAGTGGAGTCTTAGGGGTATGCCCTATGCTTGACAGTCAACAACAACGGGATCCGTGTCTCTCAATGCTTGGTGGATACCGAGGCATCAGTTAATGTCATGTCTCAGGACACATTGAATTTTTGTGGGGTCACACTACAGTCAGTCCGACCCTCCTCCATCACTGTCACGGCCTACGATAACACTAGTAGGCCGCCAAAGGGAGTGGTCGCGTTGAAAGTCGAACTGGGTTCGTCTGTCACTGAGATGGACTTTCACATTTTAGACATTGACCCAAGCTTCTGTATGATATTGGACAGGCCATTTATCCAGGAACTTGGCACCGTCATATCAACAATACATCAGTGTCTGAAGTTTTCCGTACAAGAGGCGGGTCGTCAAAGTCGCAAGCAAACCAACTGTCTTGGAAGTGGACTCCATGATTGATAATTCAGTCCCTTCCATATGGCCAAGTAACCAACCGTTAATGTCTATGCTTGACACATACGGTATACATCAAAGCCCAGCCAGTTCATCATCAGTCAGTGTTGCAAAAAGGAGCAAGATCATAACTGAGAAAGGGTGTCATATAATGTTGAGAATGGGGTACCAGCAGGGCAAGGGGCTGGGAGCACATCTGCAGGGTAGGACAGAAGCTGTGAAAGATAGCAAGACAAGACCCAGGGCAGGGCTGGGATACAAGCCAGGCAGGGCAGACCACCAGCAGGGGCAGCCACTTACATGGTCATTGTAACAACATTTTAAGAAGGGGCCACTGCAGCCAGGGAGTGAACAAACATCTACTATTACTGCTGAACATGTTCATCATCTAACTTGGCCACGTATAAAGCTGTGGAGAACCTCAGGCCCCCGAAGCAAATAAAGAGAAGCGATGCTGAATCTAAATGGAGTCATTGGTTTGACATGAGCGATATTGCTGAATCCTTAAGTCAACTCTTCACACCGGTAAATACTGAGCAGCTGGCAGTGGCTACAAGCAGGAGGCAGTAGGCAGATGAAGCTGAGTCAAGCACCCCTCCCACACAAGCTCCCACAAATACTAGGCTCAGGGCGGGCCTTCTCTTCTCTCTGGGCATCGCGCCCAATCTCCTCCAGGCCACTGCGTGGCCATTTTTCATCTCTTTAAGCATTCCTCGGGCACCGACGCCTCACTTTACCATCTCTCTCTACTTCTCTGAGCAGACGCTCACCCTCCAACTCCCTCTCTCTCCCAACCTCTCTCCTCTCGAGCACACACTCATTTCCCAACTTTCTAGATTGGCGATCGCACCTCGCCCTCTTTCCCTCTGCATGTTAAATAAAAACCAAAAAAATCAAAATAACATTGAAAATCCCAAAAAAAAATTGCTAATTTTTCAATGGTTGATTCTATCATCTCCATCGAGGAGACTTCTTACCTTTTCCTCTGAGTGTGCCCCAACCTACGGGCCACTCCTCCCCAGTCCAATGACTGGCTTACTTTTTCCCTCCGCGCAGGGATCTCCTTCCCCCTCCACGTAGGGGACATTTACTGTTTTTCCTCCTTCCCCTCCTTCCCCCTCCTGAGGAAATTCTTTTACTGCTTTTACTCCTCCTCCATCTTCCCCCACGCGGGAACCTTCTTTTACTGCTTTTCCTTCTCCTCCTCCCCCTACTGTAGTCTCTGGTAGTTGTAGTGAGGGTCTAGGATAGGATAGCAATAAGCTAGGGGTAGTATCCAAGAAGAAGTCCAAGGATAGGAGGGTCCCACACCAATTCCTTGCTGATCTAGCCCGTAGGTGCAAGGCATGTCTAGCAATTCCAGAATTTGTAGAAGAGCCTTTGCAGTTGTCGGAAATAGCATATGAGCAGTCATTATGCTTAATTGATGATGGGTTCAAAGTCTATGAAATAATGAATGATGATGACCCGATTGAGGAAGGTGATGAAGAGTTTGAGGATGAGGCTGACGCGTTCGCAAGTGGAGTCAAGAGATTTGATGAACCGTCAGTCGCTGTAGAAGAAACCACCAAGGAAATCAACCTGGGAACCGAGGAAAATCCTAGGACCGTCCTCATAAGTAGTAACTTATCACCAGCTGAAGAAGAGGCAATTATTGAGGTCGTAGGGAGTATAAGGACACATTTGCATGGAGCTATTAGGATATGCCAGGCTTGGACACCGCTCTCGTTGAACATCGTCTTACACTGAAGTCGGGGTCCATTGCCATTAAGCAACGGTTGAGGCATTTCCACCCACAAATGGCTTTGAAAAAGAAAGATGAGGTCGACAAGCTCCACAAAGCCAAGTTTATTAGAGTCATACTTTATCCGAACTGGGTGGCGAACATCGTCCCAGTCATGAAGAAGGATGGACGAGTCATAATTTGTATTGATTTTCGGGACCTCAACCGTGCGTGTCCTAAAGATGATTTCCCATTGCCTCACCTCGACGTGCTCATAGATAATACGGCTGGGTATGAAACCCTCTCCTTCATGGATGGCTTCTCAGGGTACAACCAAATCAAATTGGTTGAGGAAGACCAGGAGAAAACTTCATTCACCAACAAGACGAAGGCAATAAGAGAGATGCCCCCTCCCAATAATTTGAAGGAAGTTCGAGGATTAATCGGGAGGCTGCAGTTTATTCGCCGGTTCGTATCCCAACACTCGCAGAGGTGTAGACCCTTCTACGACCTCACCAAGCCGGGAGTCGAATTCCATTGGGACGAGAAGTGTCAGGTAGCTTTTGATGGACTTAAGGAGTATTTTGCTAATCCCCCTGTCCTAAGGCTGCCAACTCCAGGCAAACCTCTAATTCTTTATTTATCTGTCCTGGAAGACTCTGTAGGAGCTGTCCTTGCACAAGTGGATGAAGAAGGCAAGGAGAGGGCGGCATACTACCTGTCTAAGCTTCTCAACCCTTGCGAGCAAAGGTACACAACAATGGAGAAGATATGTGCCGCTCTCGTATGGGTAGTGCAAAAATTGAAGCACTACTTTCTTGCTTATGAAGTTCACCTAATCGCCCGTATGAATCCTATCAAATTCCTCCTTGAAAAATCTGTCCTTACTGATAGGCTAGCACGTTGGCAAAGCTTTCTCTCCCAATTTGATATCATCTACATTCAGCATAAATCCATCAACGGCTATGCTATAGCAGAACATCTCGCTCATCACCCTATTCCACAATTTGATCATGTTCGTTCGGAGTTTCCAGATGAGGAATTAATGTCCCTTAGTCAATCTGATCCTATGTGGACGTTATATTTCGATGGAGCTTTGAATTCTCATGGAAAGGGTATCGGGATTGCTCTACTATCACCTGAGGGTGTCACCATTCCACGAGCCTATAAATTGGAGTTTTTCGCCACCAATAACATAGCTGAATATGAAGTTTTTTTGGCTGGCCTGGAGCTCGCCCATTTCTACGATGTCACCCATCTGCGAATTGTAGGTGATAGTCAACTGGTTCTACGCCAAGTGCTCACCAAATATCACACTCTGGATCCGAAGCTCAAGCCATACTAAGAACTTGCCTCAGCCTACGCCAAGCTATTCTCCAAGCTTATTTTTGTCCATGTCCCTCGTCACCAGAATCTTCTAGTTGATGCCCTTGCCACTATCAGCGCAACTCTTCACATGTACTATCCTAGGGATTTTGACAGCATTCAAATTGCACGCTGCAATACTCCTGCTGTTGAAGACCCCCTCTTTCTCTGGATCAAAGAAGAGATGTTGAAGAAGATAGAAGGGAAGGGCAAAATTGAGATCATGTTGTTGGAACTAGAGGAGGAATTGGAGGATGAGGAGAAGCCGTGGTACTATGAGATAGCTAGGTACTGCAGAAATCAGACGTACCCTGAGGAAGCCATAGCTGATGAGAAGAAAGCCATAAGGGGATTGTCCCAGAAGTACACTTTGGTTGGAAATACTCTCTATAGAAGGGGACTCACCGGAGTTTTGCTCAGATGCCTAGATGATGATGAAGTTCTGAAGGTTGTTGAGGAAGCTCATTCAGGTGTGTGTGGTGGCCATGTGAATAGCTAAATGCTTGCCAAGAAGATCCTTAGGCAAACCTTTTACTGGCCCACTCTATAGGAGGATTGTTCTATCTTTGTTCTTCAGTGTGTCAAGTGCCAACTGCACGCCGACAAGATCCATTCTCCATCCTCTACACTCCACCCAAAATCCTCCCCATGGCCTTTCGCTATGTGGGCTTTCGACATCATTGGTCCCCTTGGTGATCCAAACTCCCAGAACAAAACAAAGTCATACATCCTCACTGCAACGGAGTACTTCACCAAGTGGGCAAAAGCTGAAGCATACGTAGAGGTCAAGGCAACAACCGTGTGCAAGTTTATCATGAAGAACATCATCACTAGGTTCGGCATCCCAAGCACCATCATCACCGACAATGGGCCGCAATTTATCTCTCAGGAGCTCCGTGACCTCTGCAGCAGGTATAAAATTGCATTGCATCACTCATCGTCATATTATCCGCAAGGCAATGGCCAAGCAGAGGCCACAAATAAAACCTTAATTAAAATCATAAGAAAAACTTGTGAGGCTAATAAGTTCTCGGATTGGCCAGAAAAGCTTGTAGAAGCTCTATGGGCCTATCGCACTTCGATCCGTACTCCTACGGGGCAGACACCATTCGCCCTCACATATGGAATGGAGGCTGTAGTACCATACGAGATTCTTATCCCCTCACTAAGGGTCCAGCTTGACAAGGACTTGTCAATCGATGAGCGGCGTGAATCGCCCCTACCACAACTGGAACTGTTAGATGAGAAGCGTCTGGTCGTCGCAGAACACACAAGATCATATCAGAATAGGCTCACTCATTTTTATCAAAAGAAGGTGATTGAGAGAAAATTCAAGGTCAGTTAGATGGTAATCAAAAGAATTTTTGTAAAACCCGGTGGTCCCCGATCTAAATTCCAGCCAAACTGGGAAGGGCCGTACATAGTTAAAGAAGCATATCCAGGCAATGCCTACATGCTAGTGAACACGGAGGGTGAGGAGCTCTCTCACCCTTGGAATGGGCTTTATATGAAGAAGTACTACCCCTAGATAGGTGTTTTGGAATTACATGGTACACGGACCCTAAATTGAAAAGCTGTCATTTCTAATTCATTTCTTATTCTTGGTGAGTTAACCTGAGGTGTCGATACCCACACACTTACACGCCCGCTCTTGGAAGCTAGAGGCACGGAATCTAAGGAAGATCAATGCTTAACCGAGAGTCTAGGACATTACATGTCTCTTTTCACTCGGTCCACCAATAGAAAGGGAAATTTGAGGGATCGACCTTTGAATCTGTCCAAAGCTTAAGTGGGTGTAGGTCAAGGCCCAATAAGGGGAAAAGAAAGAAAAACAATGCAAATCAAAGCAAAAGAGCCAAAACAAGGCAAACCAAATGTAAAAGCACGTCAAGAGTGGCAAAGTCCCCGCAGAAATCTAAATGGACCTGGTCGTAAGCGTGCCAAAACCTCATAAGCCGAAAGATTGATCCCCATTGAGTGTAGAGTAGACGAATGAGTGTCTCCCCGGTCACCCAATATATTGGCAGACTTCCTAAATATCTTCTTCCCTTCTCCCCCATAAGTATGTCCTAGGGTCAAGGCAGGGCAACGATAAACTAAAGAGGACGTCGTCGAAAGCCACCTTGGGTGAAGGCACCACTTAAGCACATCCAACCTCCGTTTGACACACCCACGAATTATTAATGAACTCTTAATGATGGCTGAGTAATTGAGGGGTCCAAGTACCATATTTTTCCAATTAGAGCAGATTCCCTTCGTTCCGTGCGTCTTTTTAGAAGGGACCATGCCGGGTTGCGGCCCTTATTTCAAAATCCTAAAAAAATTGAATATTCTCAAAACCAAAAAAAAATTGAGTATTTCAAAATCCAAAAAATGCATATTTTTAAAACTACAAAAAATAGAATATTTCAAAACTAAAAAAATATAATATTTTAAAACACAAAAAATAGAATATTTCAAAACAAAAAGATCACATATTTTCAAAATCCAAAAAAATCATGTATTTTTAAAATAAAAGAAAAAATCAAATACTTCAAAATAAAAAAAAAATTTCAAAAAAAAAGCATGGTAGTCGAAGGACATACCTCTGGTACATACCTCTGGTACTCAAAGGAAGTAACTAGGAAGCTCGCGGAGTAGGCATTGGCACGCCCCTCCCTCACGACACACTCGCGACCACGCCGGTACCGGTCCTTGGCCTCACACAGCAGGTGCTCGGAGATGCCCAAGCTAGTGCATGCGTCCACGGCCTGCTGGGCCAACCGCTCCCGCTCCTGGCCCGTGCGGCTGTGCTCCTACTCCCAGCGGCCACACTTCCGCTCGCACTCTTGTCCCTCCACGGAAAGCGTCACTCGTAGCTCCGCAGCCTCGTGGGGCAAGTCCGCATCATGCTGAGAGACCTGAGTGCGCAGCTCTGACAACTGCTATGTCAGCTCAGTCACCTCAGCACTAGCGAGCGCTGCCTGAGTGATGGCGCTCTGAAGCTCAACGGACTACAAACAAGCAAGCACAAGTAAGTACGAAGCAATTCACTTCTTATATATATCTAATTAATTTACTTACACGTGAAGTGAGGTCGCTCTCAGCTGCCTCCATATGAGCCACCGCCGACGCCAGCTACTCCTGGAGAGAGGCTACCTCCGGGTCTGGCACGCCCTTGCTCATGGAGGCACCCGTAGCATCGATGCACTCCACTGTCATCTTCGCCGCACGCTGCACATATTGAAGATCAGGTCAGCACATGGTAAAGAAAATAAAGCAAAGGTATGACATTTTAAACTTACCATAGTCACCAAGGCCTCGCGTGCCTCTGCTAGCTGGGCCTCCGTACCCGCCAGCTGGGCTCGGAGGGTGTTTATTAGGCCATCATGAGCATTCTGCATATGCACACATTTGTTAGATCCATCATGAACATCATCAATTAACATGTAAGGTTTAGAAGTGCATACCCGAGCCGGCCTCATGAAGTCCCAGTCACCATAGACCTCCTGATAGCACTGGAGGTAAGCAAAAATGTCCGCTGCGTCGGAATCTAGTGGGTATCCTCCGCGCTGCCAATCGGAAAACTGGTTAGGGAAGCACAGGCGCTAGTCCACCCGCTTCGCCTTCCCCCCATGTCCTCCTCCCAATCCCCTAGGGCTCCACCTCATCGGATCACACCTGGTGCAGTCCTAGTGTCCGCATGGCGAGCCGCAGGCGGAGCGGCTCGATCTCGTTCAGGCAATGGACCCATAGGTCCTGCCCGAACCGAGGTCAGCCGCTCTCCACCCACAGTTGGCTAGCGTCAACCATGCCCGCATAGGGCTGCCACACAACCTGCACACATGCATATGTCAGTTACATATCATGAATCATATTGAATGCATAAAAGAGAAAATGAGGAAGCACGTACCATGAGGGCCGAGAATGTCTCGACGGAGGGTGTCGAGCTGGAAAGAGAAGGACGCCGCCATCACGACCGGTAGCCACCTCTGTGCCATGGGTAGTGCGTTAAGACACACCTCAGTCGCCCTCCCCAAGGGGATATAATAGTAGCTCCACACCTACATACACGCACACACTGGTTAGTTTGACTAACAATCTTAAATGCAGGAAATGAAAAAGCTTAAAGAAATATTCGCATACCTAGAGGAAAGGGGCGAACCCGCCCACAGTCATCTCGCGGCCCGTGCCGCTGGAGAGGTCAGCAAAGGTGTGCGCCAGGAAGGCCGCACCCCATGCGTACTGTCCTACTCTCCTTAAATCCACCAGAATCTCCAAGAAACAGCAATGAATGCCGTCGCCCTTCATCCCCTGGAGAATGTTCCAAAAAATAGTACCAGGAACCTCCTCAGGTCCCGGTCTACCCGTTCCTCATCCTTGGGGTCCTTGTCGTACACTGCTCTGGCCAGCCCTGCCGCTCACTGCACGAACTCGTGCTGTGACTCCTCTCCGGTCTGCCTAACTCCCTGCAGACCCAAACTCTCCAGCAACTCTACCCGGTCGACCATCCTTCAGTCTCCGAGGTCATCTGCACCTGCCGGCTCCAGCCCTAGCAGGTCCTGCGCTAACTCGTTGTAGTCCGCGTATGTCATCACCCCAGTCACCGCCTCCCCGTCTACCTGGAGGCCAGTGATCCTTGCTACATCCTCTAAAGTCGGCACCATGTGCCCCCATGGAAACAAAGAACGCTCTGCTCACTCTATCCCATCACTCCCTAATCGCCTGTACCAGGGGGCTGTCTATGTAAAAGGGCTCGATCTCCAAGATCGGCTCAAACCCCATCTCCCGGATCCTCTCTCGCTGGAAATCCGAGAGCCCCTGGTACGCCGCTATCACCAGCGGCCACTGAAGTCGAGGCCTCATAACACTCTGCACACCAAAAGTAACACACGCAAGTCAGCATTAATCAGAACACGCTTGAAAAATTAAAAGTTGTGCAGAAAATAGGCCATTTTCCTCCTCTCGAACAGACTCTGAGACGACCGACACAGTGGTCGCGGTTCTGTTTGAATCGCGATTGTTAAGACGGTCACATTTTCTGTTGAAACGCGACGGCCAATGACGTCGCGATTCAACGTCTCGAATCACGACTACTGGTGTCGTCGCGATTCACCCTTCTCCCCTTCCAGGCCCGACAGTCCTCCTCACCTCTCATCGGAGTCAAATCACAGAGAAATTATTTAGGCTTACCGTGTCCATGCGGGGAGGTGCCTCGCGCCCCCTTCGTCCTTGCCGGAAGCGCCCTCGGGGTCCCGCTTCTTCCTCCTCCTCCGGCGCCGCCGCTGTCGCACCCTCCTCTGTTGCCGGCGCCGATCCCTCCTCTTCCATCATCACCAAGTCGCCACCCGCCTCTAGGAGTTCAGCCACCATCGCCCGGGCCGCCATGTCTGGCATCTCCGCCACCTCCTCCATCATCTCTGGCACCGGTGACGCCATCCCTTATTCCTCCCCCCGTCGCTATTTCGATGCCGAAGCCTTAGTCATTGGAATTGGAGAAAGCAAGAGAGTGAGGAGAGATCGGGGAGATGAGAAAGAGAGGTCGGAGAAGAGAGGCTGAGAAGTGAGAGTTCCGAAAGGGAGAGCCGGCGGGGTTCTCGGGCGTTTTAAGCCCCTCGGGACAAGTTGAAATCGCGTTGGACACAGGCGACGCAAATTTGAAGCGTTTATTTAAAATGCGGTGGAGGCCGTCGCCGTGATTCAGAGAGTCATCATTGCGTCGACGCTGAGTTTAAGGTGCGCGATTCTTGAAATTTTGAAGTACAATTGAAATGTTTCAGGGTAGGTGGACGTTGTTACTGTTAAACGCGGTGGTCTTGTTGGTCGTGATTTAGGGTGTGATGCGCGATGTCTGTTTCAGTCGCGATTCAAAAGGCTCACCCGAGGGCCATTTTTGAGGAGAAAATCAAAGTTGTTCAGATGGTACAATCACATGAGATGATGCAATTTGGCTATGTATGGGATGCTATATAATTCTTTTGGCATTTACAAACGGCCACCTTGGGCCAGATTTTTAGGAGTTCCCGTACATAAGCCATCCATTCATCGTCCACTTCCTCCACGTGTAGGACCAACAGCCTAAAAGAGCAAATCTTCCACAGTGCTTTGATGGTGTCCGCCTCTTCTTCGTCATTGTTGGTACCGATCTCCCATCTTTTGATTGGTGGAAGATGAGACGGCCCCTCGAAGTTGCGCCGTGGGAGTCCGAGTTGAGAGAGGCAGTGGTGTGGGTTGTAAAGCACAAATTCAACTGCACCCATCAGTCATAGCTCCACACTAGGTGCTAGCCGCGTCCGTATGTCCCTAGCTAGAAGAGGCGCTAGAGTACAAGTAAACGCATTTCTGGGCATGCTTTGGAGGTGATCATGCGAATCAGCCCGCGTTTTGAGTTGTGGCATCCGATTAGCCACGCGCCCTTCTAAGCCAACCAAGTTGTCCATGTGATGAAGCGGACTTTTGGAGAAGATGTGAGACGAGCTAGGGACTTCATTGTTCACATCAAACTTGAAGTGCAGGTTAGTCCAACAAGTAAATAAAAGCATGGAACCATAAGGAGGCCTACCCAAGCTCGCCGCTGTGAGTCCGCTGTAGAGGAAGGCTAGCACCGCCGGTCCCAGTCTCTCTCCCTCGCATATGCCACACACCGCGCTTAATTGGTCCTCCTCAAGAATGTTGTCAATTGATGTGAAAAGGAGTGCACCCGCCAAGCATATGGCGAACCCTCTCATTACCTTCTCCAGTCTCTCGTCATCTTCTACCTTTGGTATTTCTCTTGTCGTCCAAGCCGCCAATTTTTGCAAGTTGATTCCTTTCCCGGCTTGGATATCGTGGGCCACTCTCACATCCATGAAACTCTCGAGCACCTCCTAGCTTGAAATGCTCCTCGGCATGATCGCCATATCGTCCTCATCACCTCTTTTCATCTGCTTCAAGCCTAACAACAATTCAACTTCTTCCAATAGCATGGTTTCTTCAAAGGTCTTGAAGAGGAAGGTGTGGGTTTGAGGATGCCATAGTTCTACGAGAGCCTCCATGGCCGACTAATCAAGATGAATCTCATGCTATCTTTTGGCATGGACGGCTAAGTTGTTGATTCCCCACTGGGAGAGTATGGTTTTCATGTCTAGGCTAATGGAGGCGGTCAATTTTTGGAGCCATGGAAGTCGCATATACCTCCTATTGCCTGGGAAAAGGGGATAGTCCTGTGGATGATTAGGCCATAATAGAAGGTGGTATATACATATGGGTGAGATAGGTTTTGATGGTACATGTGCATGGGATGGGTGATATAAGATTGGGCATGAAAGGTATGGATAATTTGGTCATTAGCGCATGGGAGTTTGAGTTATGTCATTGGTGCATGTGCATGGTTTGATAGGCACATGGGAGTTTGGCATTTGCATGGGAATATGGAGTCATGGGATGGCATGGGTAGATAGTGGTTCGACCATAGCATTTAGAGAGGAAGAAGAGAAAAGAAAATAGAGAGAAGAGAGGGCAAGAACACATCAAGAACATGCAAGAATAGAACAAGAACACATCAAATTCAATGCAAGAATTCACTTCAACTCACCAATTTGGCTTGAATGAGCTTGCAAATGTGCCCATCTATCTTGCTCAATCTCATGAATCCCTCAACTCTTGGCCTCTTGGAAGGGGGGGGGGGGGGGGGGGGGGGCATCACCATGCTCCATTGCTCCAACCTTCAATTCTCCTTCTTCTTCTTCTCTCCTTGCTTCAATTGGGTGATTTCTGCACTTTCGAGAGGTTGGATGCATGGAGAGAGCATGGGAGAGGATGTTTTTAAACCCCCATGGCTGCACAAGCCCGGAGGAAAGCCCAAAAGAGAGCAAGCAGTGCAAAACATGCAAGAAAATCCAGCCTCGGGTGGAAAGTCTAAATCGCATCCGAAACATACGTCGTGATTCAAGGCGCTTAATCCGACTTCCATTGCAACTGGTAAAGGTAAATCGCGACCGACCAGGTCGTCACGATTCAGGTAAGTGAAGTGCGTCCATTTATCCTGTCACGATTTTCAAGCAACATTATTTTGATATTTTGCTCTATTATTTGTTGCTTATCAATGCTGATCAATCTTTGAGTGCAGGTTATGGACACGTTTCTCGCCGCACAATCCATGATTTTCTTCAGTGATCTCCAGCCCGGTATTGTATAATTGCATCATACTATATGTTATACTATATTAGACTATGTCAAGGACCTTGAGACTTTGATGAATCCGGAAGTTGAGTTCCCCTCCTCCGCAAAAAATAGTGATAATTCTAGAGGATTCCTACGACTTGAGGATAGGCCGTTACGTTTTACAGAAGGATGACGGATTCCATCTGGTATCTTGACTCCAACATCGTAGCAATATTATCCTTGATTATTTTATATTTTCTTTAGTTTTAATCTTTTTATTTTAGCCCAGCATGCATCATGTAGAACTTTGAGCACATTTTCGGAAAATTACTCTCGTACTTAATTGAAGAGAACAACTTATCCTAAATTCAAATTAACATGAAATATTCCACTCTGAGTCAAGTACTCAGTCCATCCTGTTGATGTATGAAGATTGTCTCTTGAGCAACTCTCTGTTTTGGATTCCTATATCAGTTCATCTATTTTTCCCTATAGACCCACCTTGGTTGCAGCACGTTCACAAGCTGATAAATGCTCCCCAATGGTGAAACCTGCCAGATTGTGTCCGTAGGTGCTTCCCCGATGTTGGAAGTTGATCTTCCTCCCCTTCGTGCCCATGTGCACATCCTTTCCCTTCGTCCAAACATTGAGTTATCTCTTGAGATTTTCTACAAGCCGCTTCTTGATGAATTGAAGAACAACTCCAGTTGTATGTTGTTGAGGCGTGTCTCATCACACCTTGGCGTCTACTTTTCAGTCACTACACCTCATTCCACTCAATTCCCCCGTTTCATTCCTTTCATTTTGTGTCATTCCGCTCCATTTCCTTGCAAAGCAGACGCCAAGGCGAGGCAGCTGTAGACACGCCATTTTTACAACATGTCAAGTAAATTTCATGTTATACCGTAATGCCTCAAAGTGGCTCTCTTCAATTAACCTCTTGAGTGATTTTCCTATTTTTATGGATTTTTCTATGATTTTTAGGAATTTTTCTAAGGGGATTGAACGGGTCTGTTGTACACAAGTGATTCGCACCTGACGCAGTGGACGCCTTTTTAGGATGTTTGATATGCTGGGGGTAAACCCGACGTGTATCACACTTTCTTTTCTGGTGCTTGCCACGTTTAGAATCACGTCCACCAGAGTCGACGCGTTTATGAGTTTCCATTTTTGAATTATGGCAAATTCCAAAATTGTTTTTTGGAAAGATTTTCCTGCTAAATAGAATCGCGTCCACACGGTTCGTCGCGTTTCTGACCTTCCATCATATGAAGATCGACTCTCTTCAGAAGATCGATTCTGTTTAAATACGTGGCCACCTTAGTCGTCGCGATTCAATATTTCCATTTATTAATATTTGGAAAGAATCATCTGAAATCGGAAGTGTTTGAAACGCGGCGGTCTATGCCGACGCGATCATGGAATTTGCTACAATCGATGTTTGGAAAGGCTCATTCGAAGCAAGTCGATCTTGGTAATGGCGGCATCTTTGTCGGACGCGATTCACTGAGATAGGCGTCCACTGTGTCCGACGTGATTTATAATTTTTTTCCTCTATAAAAAGACCTATGAGGCCACTATTTTGAGGGGAACCCAAGCACTACGGAGAAGCCCTGCTGCACTGAAGACTCAACTTTCGAGCTAAAGAGGATGTCACTTTCAAGTCACTTGGAGCCATTTCAAGCCTTGAAGTTCGGAGCCATCGTCTCACGCGCACCGGAGCTTGTAGAGGAGTTTCTTCCACCTTGGCCATTCGCAGTAGCGGGCTCATTCCGCCAACTCTTTCTCTTCTTCCATTCTTCATCTTAGTTCATTTCATTTATTGTTCATCATCTCATATTCACACACACATCAATTTTTCCACACCTACATTTTAGGGGTTTAACAGCACTCCCACGAGGTGTGTTAATGCCCATGTCATTACGTTTTCCATCCCTTTCATTTGATTTGGTGCTACACTTCATAATCTAATCCCCTTTCACTTGTTTCTTATTTTCTCATTTTGCAAGGTAACTGACGAGCTAAAGTCTTCTTCGCCGGCCAGCCGGTGGAAGGAGTAGAAGTCAACCCACAACCACACTCCCGTGATCTTTGGGTGAAGGTAAGTACATCCGCGTCTTGTTCATCCATCTCCTTCAGTACCCTCGTGTACTTGGCAATCACACCTCCGTATCGTGCACACACGCACTTTTTCTTTCCTCTCTTTCTTTTGCCTTTTCATTCCACACATATTTCAATTTCTTTAAAAATTTTCTTTTTTTAATTACTCTTTGTGGGGAGTGTTTGAAAAAGCACGTTCACACCGGCGTGGTTACACTACCAGACATAAGCTGGTCTTCTTCTCTTTCTGGGAAAGAAGACAACCCACTGTTTCACCTCAGTCAGGTGCTTCCTTCACGAGCTTAGAAGCAACTCTCTGGTACACACCCCAACAGGTCTTCCATTCAAACAAGAGGAACATTGGTACAAACCCCAGCTGGTCACCACCAAGCGAAAGCTGATCTTCCCTTCTCAACAAAGGGAATGCTGGCACAACAAGTCTTCTCTTCCAACTGAAGAGGAAAACTTATTAACACAGAAGCAAGGACCTGAAGCCCCTAGATCAAGCTCAAGATAAACAATGAGATGTTTGATCTGAGACTGAACCTAAGAAAGAGAGAGTTTACAGGATAAGACTCTTCTTAGGTTAAACCCACAGCTCTCTCTCTCTCTCAAATACACAAAGACACACAGAGAGAGAATGAGGAAGAAGGAAGATGGCTTCAATGCTTCAGCTTGAATGGGCTCGTGCTCTCTTCCTTTCTTGCTTTGAGTGTGTATGGAGTTGGATGCTCACTGGATGTACACTCCTTGACTGATCTTCAGATTCGCACTCTTGTTTCTTCTTCTCTTGCTTCTCCCTTTTATGGAGTAGCTTAAACAAATCCGTTGAAGACTAGCCGTTGGAGCTTCTTGGCTCCCTTCTTCTTCTTCTCACCATATATTGAGTATAACAGATGTCTTCTTGTGCCTATTGGCTATTTGGAATGGAGGAAAATGTGTCAGCTGGTGCGCAATTCTAAGGATGCCAACAATAGGTCCAAGATGTTAAGTGTGTGTAGAGGTGGACCTGTAAACATTAAATGTAAGACAGATGATTAGACTCGTGAAGTTTTTTGTCAAATGACTCATACCTCTTTTTCCCTTCTATCTGTGTTTTCTGTAGATAGCTAGAAATAGAAGGTTATGTGTTTTTCTTTTGTTGCAAGATGGAGGAAATCACTTTTTGTCTTCTGTCCATGTTTTCCTGCAGACAGCCTGTTGTAGGAGCTTTTTATATGTCTGAGAAATGACAATACAAGAGTTAGAAAGTCATTAAAATTTTCACTTGGCGCCAAAAGTATTTTGAAACATTTGAAGTGAGAGGAAATCGATGTCTTAAGTTAGTCGTTATTTAAGTAAAAAGACAATTGATGTTTCAGAGGCAATCAATGTTTCATAATAGTAATCGATATGTAACTTCGACTATAGACTTCGACTGTATAAAAGTTGAAATGAGAAATAACTGTAATCGATGCATGAAGGTAATCGATGTCTATGAGTAATCTATGTCAAAAAAAAAGTAATCGATGTTTAGTGCAATCGATGTTCTAATGCAGTCGATGTTATAAGGTAATCGATGTTTATGTAATCGATGTTCAAAGAGTAATCGATGTTTTAAGAGAGGAAATTGATGTTTAAATTGTAATTGATGTTCTAAGTTAAATTGTAATCAATGTTCATGTAACCGATGTTTAAGTAAACGGTAATCGATGTTCATGTAATCGATATTTAAGTGTAATTGATGGTCATGTAATCAATGTTTAAGTATAATCGATGTTAAAGTTTAATGAATGTTTATGCAATCGATGTTTAAGTGTAATTGATGTTCACGTAATTGATGTTTAAGTCCAATTGATGTAATCGATGTGAAAGTATAATCGATGTTTGAAACAGTACTCGATGTGCTACTTTGATTGTTTAGGAGTCGTAGTTGGACTGGTTACTTCAACTTCTTGAGAGTCGGAGTAGGGACTACTTTGACTTTTCAAGATTCGGAGTGGACATTCATACAAAGTCTTCGGATTTGAAAAATATAATAATTCTTTTAAAAATGATATTGAATATTGCGGAAGCTATTTCTATCCTCCTAGGTCGTAGGCCCATCACGACCCAATAAGGTAGCATGGCAATTCAGCCACGTGTCCTCAGAAACAGCTTCGAGCTTCCGAACACGCCCCCGCCACCACGTGGCTAAGGGTTCCTAGACGCCTGGTCTCTAGAAACCTCTGCGCATACCCGAACAGGATTCGACCACCGAGCACCCGCTGCGCGGTAGGCAGCCATTAAATACTGGGCAGGCCCGGGGTCTCTTGTTCGGGCTCCATGAAGGGCAATCATGAGTAGCTGTCTTTGGACCCCGCACCGCATTTAATCTTATGGCGCGTCACGCTTCCCTATCGACGTAACTATCTTGGCCCAGAGTCCCGAGACCCTTGCACGGGATCCTCATGAGATGGCCTAAACGGACATCCCCTTGCTTGGAAAACCTAATGGTCACATCTCGCCTCTTGCCATTGGAGGAGTGCGCGCCAGGACTCGTCAGATCCCACTGAGAGGTACGAGCAACCATTACCACACAATCGCCCAAGCACAAAACTCATACACCCAAGAGGAACTATTCCTTATTTCCTTTCGTATTACATATCTAACTTTGGCATCGAAGGGTTCCCCCCAGTTAACGCACGTTCTGATCTTGCAGGTCATCGCCTGCACTGGCCACCGTCCTTTCCCTCTCTTCGAGTGGAGGCCTGTTTGTCCCATTACCGAACAAGAAAAATGCCACCACATATTGGCGTCATCTATGGGAAAGAGCGATTGCCATGGCTCGGGATGATCCTAGCACCAGAACCACGGCGACCGGGCGACGCGGTCCTGCCAGTCCCAGAATGACTCGCATGATCAGGCCCCTCCTTTCAACGTCAATAATGTCCCTCCTGGGACAACCACTAACTAACCTGCGATTGAAACTCTGATTTTGGTCCAGGAAGTGGCAGAACTCCGCGGACCGCTTCAGCAACTGGTGGAGGTTTGTTTGGACCTGCAGGCCCAGTTGGCAAGGTAGCCAGCCTCGTCAGTCCCCCCGGCGTCGGAGCAGCAGGCGGAGTCGTTTCGATGATAACTGCCAACCTTGTCAGTACTCTAGCTTCCGGAGCCCCATAGGGAATCGGCCCGCCGAACACCAGAGCACCGAGGAAAGTCACTTATAACAGCACTACCAACCCAACGGACCACATCCACGGGTTTGCATCGCATATGGTGTTCCATGGAGCATCAGATATGGCCAAACGCCGGGCTTTTTAGGCCACATTGAAGGAGACCGCTGTAGACACCCGGTTCTAGCTAATGAGTTGAGCCACATTTCTTGTCACCTTAGTGGGCCCCTAGTTGGTTACTCACATTAAGCCCATCATTAGCCTTGTTTTGAGCCCATTAACAATTTAAATTGCCTTGAAATCCCACCCATTATCAATTTGAGAGAGTCCTTGGCCATTAATAAGTCTTATCCTTTCATGTGGTTGGTTGATAATTCACAATTACTCGATTTTATAGTCGCGACGCATCTTAGCGCCGCATCTCGGTGTCGCGTCGATGAAAGCCTCCGCGACAGCCCATGCATACTCATGCACGTGGGCATACTGTCGCATCGCCCCGCCCCATCGCGTCTCCAAGGTCGCGACCCTACGATACGCCGCGACAGCAGCTGCGCATGCAGGCCTCCACAACCACCTCCTATTTATCCTCACATGGGTCTATCTTTATCTCCAAGCAATATCTGAACCCCTTGAGTGAGGTTTGGGGTTAGGGGACTCTTTAGAAGGCCTATAGGACTCTCTCACATGAATTTTAATGGGATGTATCTCTCATTTGGATTATTAATCATTTTAAGAGGATTTTCTCTCTCAAGGGTCTATATAAGCAAGGCATCCCCCTCATGGATGAGGGGAGCTCCATTTTTCACCCCAAAGGGCTGCCGAAATCTCCACTCACCAACACTTAGCCTCGCAGCCACCAGTTTCCACCATTTCCTTCACATTCCCCTCCACCAAAACACCCTCATTTTCACCATTTATGGAGGACGAAACGTGAGAAAGACGACTCCTGCTACCTCTTGAAGCTTTTGCACACTCATTAGGGCTGCATTCACGCCAGGGAGTCGTCCTAATGGGACTCATCTTCTTCCCCTCTCTTCCTCCTTCATTTCTACGTGCAATTTTATGTTGTTTCTAGTTAGATCACACTCACCACATACCCACGTTTATTTACACACCCAAAGGGGTTTAAAACCACCCCAGGTGCGTTCCTACCGTGATTCTCCATTTCCTCTCATTTTTAGAATAGATACTACACTTAATATGTTCTAATAGGGCTCTTTCTTGTTTCTTCTTTGTTTTGGCAGGCACCCAAGCTATTCCATGAGGAGATCTTGTTCTCCAGCCGGCTGGAGGACGGGAAGAAGGTCCACACACGACATCTCCTGCATACGGAGAACGCGACGGCGGAGGACGACGCGACAAGAGATGCGTCAGGCTGCAGCGACGCGTTACCAGCGTCGTCGCGGCAGGTAAGACTGTCGCGACACCAGGTCCGCCTTCTTTCTCTTTCCATTTCCTAGTTAAGTTAGCCCGTGTCATTTTCTACTCATTAGGCAACTTACTAGGTGGTGATCACATTCCTACTTCTCATACTACTAGTTTTAGTACATATTTGTGTTGAGGGGGGGCACAATCCCCGTGATTACACATTTTGGCGATCACGGTGGGACCTTCAATGCTACCCTCGTAGATCTAGTTTACCTGCTTGCCATGTTTTCTTCTTTAGTTGTCCTTTTAGTGCCCTGTTAGTTTTTCTTCCGTGTTAGTTGTGTTTTTCGGTGCTCTGTTCTTGTCGCTGCGTATCGCGCGGACGCGACAATATCGCGACGGCAGAAAAGGACGCGATAGCAGGTTAGTGCAACCCTTCCTCTATCTACCTTATCCTGCTCCTATGAGTTCATGCACGCATGTTCTGTGTTTCTCTAACATCTATTATTGTCTTTTTGGATGTTAAAATCTTATTAGCATTCGGGTTTTTTGTTTATTTTCCCTTGTAAGTGTTTCGGGTTTGATCGCGTCAGGGCACGCGGATGCTACAAGGTCGCGTCGGGGATCGGTGCCGCGTCTACATGTACGCTTTGTATGTTACTGTTTTCATTCATAAATCGGTTTCTGAGTGCTCCATGATCCTCTTTGTGTTAATTTAGTGATTTGGTACCTTTATCATCTGTTAGGATAGTCTGTTTGAGTCTGTGTGTGACTTACTTTGTTCTCGGGTTTCTGTTCATATTGCGGCAACCCGTCCTGTCGCGATAAGGTCGCGGTGTATACGGCCGCGGCGACTCTACCCGAGAGTTTGTTTTGTCACCTTGTTTGGCCCTCAGTTTCTGCTCTTGCATACATTTTGGGCACTTAGGCCCCTTGCATACATTATTCATCCTATTGGTTAGGTTCCCCCTTGGTTGAGTGAGCCCTCTCACCTACGAGCACTCGTAGGCTGACTCGGGCCCACCTTCTGAGGACCTCCATAAGTCCTCGTGACCGTACGCACGTTGCGGTTCACCGGGCTGGTTGTACCTGTCGCGTCCTTAGTCCGAGCCACCCCACGCATGTGAGTGTATACCATCCTTAGCTACACTGGAGGACTCGAGTTCTTACCTGTTAGGGTCCATTTGGCCGAGTGATATCCCCTTAATCAATTTATTTAAAGGTCAAGTGTGAACTTTAATAAATTTGCGCATTAATCATGACAACTTGAGTGCTTTGGTTCATCCCTCCACATCTCAGTCTTTCTTGCTGTGCTAGAGTCTAGGTGTTGTCAGTATCACCCCCTATTTTGTTTCGGGAGTGCATGCGTCATTGTTTAGGGAGATCGAGTCAATCCCCCCGAATCCTGGTTTTCTATCATAATCCCTTGTTCGACATGGACCAATTTCGTGTCCTTGCTGACGATGCTCTGCCCATCGGGCTCCTCGAGGATGTGGCCCAACCCTCTACGGCCACACTCCCGGGGCATATCCAACCTCCCCTCATCATCGGGAGTCAGTCTCGTCCTCCTTCTCCTCCAGGGGAAGACGACCCTCATTCACAATTTAGTCAGCTCCTTCCCCATCTCACTCTGGACCAAGTCCGCAAATTTCTAGCCGCTGCAAAGGGGAAGCGACCTCTATCTCCCTCGGGTCAGAATTCAGTCCGACCGGCGGATTCCTCCACCCATGTTGCCTCAGCACCCCACCTTCCTTCCTCGGCGGTAGATCCTACACCCCTCCGTCCTCGGGCCATCCATTTCTCGGAACCAAGCTACCTTCCAGCACGAGAGGTTCGGCCTCGATCCCCTCCAACTTCAACATATTATACGGCCGAACCTGCTCCCCTTCCCCGGGAAAGGTCCCATTCTTTCGAGCAACCTCGCTCCCTTGTTCCTACACATCATGTCCAGACCCCCTCCTATTTCCTTGAGGAGTGGGCATCTATGAAAAAGGAACTCCATGACCTCAGGAGGCAAAATGATCCTCGCAAGGTAGCCTATATTGCTCTCCCATCATTTCAATACCTCCGGGTACCACCCCAGTCGGAGCTCCCCGTTTACCGGAGATACTCTGGGGTAGGGGACCCATATGTTCATTTAAAGGATTTTGTTTATGAATATGCACCACACAAGTATGACCGCCACCTCATGGCATACTTGTTCAGTAAATCTTTAAATGGTCCAGCTCTGGAATGGTTTTATTCTTTGCCCCCGGAGGAAGCCGAGGATTTCCAAATTGTTCAAGAAAGGTTTTTACAGCAGTTCCAAAATCGGGTCGGACCCGAATACTCCTTTGTAGATCTGGTAGCTGAAAAGATGAAGCCCGAAGAGGGGTTCTCAACTTATGCTGATCGGTGGCGTTCACTGGTCGCCAAGGTCCGCCGCCCCATGCCGGAGGAGGAGAAAGTCAAGCTATTGATCTCCAATGCTACACCAACCTACCGAGCCATCTTAGCCATGAATGACATTACTACCATGCACTAGCTATACAGCCAAGACTGTTTCATTCAGACCCAACTTAAGGACTCGCCTATACATTCTATGTTTGAGATCCCTAAAACCCGTTACACCAAGAAGCCTCAAGGCCAAGTCACCGAGGGGATCCAAACCAATGAGCAAGTGGGTGCAGTCAGTAACCCCCAAGGCCCGGTAGGTAGGTCTCCATACACCCAGCAACCTCAGCAGCCATGGAGTAACAACAAGCAGCAACTTCCGCAAGGTCAGAACCCTCCGCAAGATCAGCGCCAGTACTCCCAAGTCCCTCCACCTCAGAATGGCTATGCCCCAGAAAGCCCAACGGACCCAAGAGAGCCCAATATCCTCCTCTGCCTGAATCTTTGGCTGATGTCTTTGCAGCCCTCATGTCCTTGAATGCCCTTAGACTCCCTCCAGAGAAGCCAAATTGGAATATGGCAGCGGACCAAACAAAGTATTGTGTCTACCATCGCCATCCGGGCCACAATGTGTCGGATTGCTTCCAGTTTCGGGACATAATATATGATCTTCATGAGCAGAACCAAATTGATTGGGAAGAAATGAAAAGGTTAATCCAGAGATTGAGGGACAGAGGCAACAGCAGCAACAACAGAGGCGACACCAGCCGCAACAACAATAGCAGCAGCAACAACAACAACAACAGTTCCAGCCCTTCCAACAACAGTACCAGCAACAGCAACAACAACAGCAGCTGCAGCAGCCGGTGAATGACCTTGGCATAATCCGCAACCCCATGCCACAACTCCAGCCTGCTCTAAACCCCCAACCTGCTCCACCACCTCCTCCACCCGCGCAAGTTAACCCAGTCATCCACCACCCACCTCCAGAAGCTCAGTGGGCCTTCGACGACAAACACGAAGTGGGCCAGCTTTTGGTCATTTCCCTTGACACACCCATTACCACCACACCTACACCCACTGAGCCTCCCTCCCTCGCACCCACTGTTGCCGCCATCACCTCACCACCCTACAACTCCCCCGTTATATCACCCATCATCCCTTCACCCAGCAACATCTCGCTATCCCCTACGCCAACACCATTATTACCCAATCCCTCCATCCTTGACACCTCACCTCCTCACCTTGTGGAGCGGGCGGATGTTCCATCGGATGTACCACAATGCATCCGTATCTATGCCAGGTCAACCGGCGCAACAAACCAGCACTCAACAGCAGCAGGACATGGAAGAGATAGATTCGGTCCCAGGGACCCAATATGACATCCTGAAACATTTGGATCAAACTCCTGCCAAGATCTTCATCCTTGAGCTAATCAAAAGATCACAGACTCATCAAGATGCCCTAAGGGCCTTCCTGCAAAGGGTCATGGTAAGTGAGGACATGAACCCCGATAATCTGCCTTCTGTACTTTCCATTGTGAACAGGAGACCCACTATTACCTTTTCGGATGGTGAATTAGCTGCCCCTGAAGCCAGGAAGATGCCGTTGTGTGTGACACTCACAATAAATAAAGTGGCCATTGACTCAGCGCTAGTGGATACAGGAGCCTCCATCAATGTGTGTCCACTGAGTACCCTAAGAGCCTGCAACATCTCAGAATGCCAACTGCAGCCTACCCCCACCACCATAGCTGCTTACGATAATTCTCGGCGTGCCTGTCATGGAGTTATCACCTTGCAAGCAGGATTGGGGCCACTTGTCATGTCAGTGGAGTTTTATGTGTTGAATATTGATCACACTTACAAGGCTATCTTAGGACGCCCGTGGATCGAATCACTAGGGGCAGTGCCTTCTACGACACATCAATGTTTGAAATTCCCCTTCCAAGGGCGGATAGTCAAAGTGAAGAGTGTAGCAACAATCCACACAGTGGAAGCTGTTGAGAGGGTACTGCCATCCGTCTGGCCCTCCAATAAGCCCATTATCTCAGTGCTCGATGTGAATTACCCCTGGGCTTATACCTTCTCTTCTAACCGCCCAATTGGGTCCCCATCTGTGGCAGCTGTCAGGAAGGACGTGTCCACAAACACAAAAGGTTGGGATATCATGTTCAGACTCGGCTATCAATCAAGGAAAGGTTTGGGTGCTCATCTCCAAGCGAGAACCAAAATAGTGGCTAGCACAAAGAAATTCACAAAACATGGTCTAGGATATTAAGAATGGGCTGCATTCTCATCTTCACAGTCAGACCATGGCCCACTCACCTGGACATTGTATGACCATTTTGTTAGAGGACCTGTGCAGCCTGGGTATAACACCGCAGTGGAAGAGGCAGCAAAGTCAGTATACCAAGCCTTAGAAGCTCGACGACCCCGTAAGAAGAAGAGAGTCGAGGCAGACGCAGAAACACCAGACTTGGATGATTTGATTTCAGTGATCAGTTTGTTGTTCAATGAATCAGAAGCCAAAACAAAAGAACCAGAATTGGAAGATCTTATTTCTGTGGTCAGCCGCCTGTTTAGCAAGGAGGACGTATCACAGTCTCATGTAGCAGCATTATCAGCATCAGCAGCCACCACCAAGCGACAGTTGCTTGGATTTGGTAAGGAAGTTGAGATGGTAAGTTCAGCCGTTTTAACAATGAAGCTCCGGCCAGGGTTTTCCTAGCCTCCCAGTCACATTCTTTCATCCATTTTTGTCCATAATTTTGATTTCATTCCCCTATCTCCCCCCTTCATTTTCCAAATCTCCCCCGACGCTATCGAAGCGTTAATCCGCCCTTCACCCTTCTTCACCATTTTCCTTAATGGCTCGGTTCCGTCCTTCTCCCGAAGCCTCCTGATGTAGTGTAGTTCTTTTTCTTAACAAAAATTCAAAACAAAAAAAAACAAAAAACAAAAAAAATCAAACAAAAAAAAAACAAAAAAAATCAAATCAAATAAAAATGTGTGTTTTCCTCCTTGCCAATCTCCATTCGTCTTCTCCTTTCCCCTTTCTTCGGACGGCGATCCCTGTCTTCTCCTTTCCCCTTTCTTTGGACGGTGATCCCTGTCTTCTCCCTTCCCCTTTCTTCGGACGGTGATCCCCGTCCCCCCTTCTCTTTTCTGACTCATCCTTCCCGCTCTCTGCTTTCTACTGTCAGGCTCTCGCACTCCCCGACGGCGATCCCCGTCACCCTCGCGCTTCCCCTTTACTTCGACGGCGATCCTCGTCACCCTCTGCCTTGACGGCGATCCCCGTCACTTCCATTTTTCTCCTGGGCGGCGATTCCTGCCTTTTCTCCTCGTTCTGTCCAAGCTGTGCTTTCTTCTGAAGACCAATATGGTCGTCCTGGGCGATCTGGGTGAGGGGCCTTCTGTTCCTCTGCACACCAACTCTGCCGCCGGCACCCTGAGCTCGGGTGGCCTGCCCCCTCCTCCAGTCCCATCGGAGGACCTTTGCGGCCCTGCCGCACCCTTTCCTTTCCTTTCCAATAAATCTCTGGACACTCCTCCAGAGCCTATTGTAAATATCAAACATGGTCTAGGTTCATGGGTAGAATCTAGCAAGTCCCCGTCCCCGTCTAGAAAGAAGAAGGGTAGTGGCATACCCCGTAGATATCTGTTAGACCTAGTGCAAAGGTGTGGCGCTCATCCAAGAACCTGTAGTTCTGAACATAGAGGATCTGCGCAAAGAAGAAGGGCTAGATGATGGATTCGGAGTGTATGAGATCTTAGCTGAAGATGACCCATTGGATGAAAATGATTGCGAGATAGAAGATACTACCGAGATGTATGCAAGTGGCATGAGGAGATTTGATGAACCTACCTCGGCAGTAGATGTACCCACCGAAGAGGTAAATGTGGGAACAGAAGAGGACCCAATGCTCTTGACTAGAGCCTCTTGTCTCCCTCCTGAAGAAGAAGAGGCGCTCATAGAGATGTTAAGGGAGTTTAAGGATTCCTTTGCCTGGTCCTATGATGACATGCCCGGCATTGACCCCGAATTGGTAGAACATAGGTTAATCCTGAAGCCAGGGGCAGTTGCCGTTAAGCAAAAGTTACGGAGGTTCCTCCCCCACATCGCGTTGAAGATGAAAGAGGAAATTGATAAACTACACAAAGCCAAGTTCATCCGTGTAGTCCTCTATCCATTGTGGGTGGCAAACATTGTCCCGGTGATGAAGAAAGACGGAAGGGTGCACATTTGCATAGACTTCCGGGACTTAAATAGGGCATGTCCAAAAGATGATTTCCCATTACCTCACTTGGATGTCATAATTGATAACACTGCAGGGTTCGAAACTCTATCATTTATGGATGGGTATTCAGGCTACAATCAGATTCGTCTAGCCCCGGAGGATCAAAAGAAAACCTCCTCCACCACCCCTTAGGGAACATATTGCTATGTGGTCATGCCGTTTGGATTAAAGAATGTCGGCGCCACCTATCAGAGGGCAATGTTAGCTATCTTCCACGACATGATACATGTAGCAACCCGGAAAATTTAATACTTAAAATTTTGAAAATAATAATTTCTTTAAATCGAAATAATAGAAACATGCGTACCATTATCATATGTACAAGAACCCAACAGAAAATTCCTTAAAAATTATAAATCAATCCCATACATTATTCCTAAGTGTTCCACATAGAAATTCGTGCAACAAAAAAATCCGATTGGCTAGGTGTACGTCACAATGTGACTAATTATCCAATTAGGAAACTAAGTCGGAAAACTGCTAACACAGAAAGATAACGCGCCCATAAATTAAATGAACATGTCAGAGAGACTTCCAACATCATGAAATGAATAACCGTTATTGAGTTTGGACCAATAGACCTCTCATAGCTCATGAATAAATTCAAATAAGAAAATACAATAAAAATCATAACTCTATTATTCCCTAATTAAAAAGGGAAAACCTATAAGATAAATTCCAATAAATAATGGGATTGGTTAAATAGACCCATTAGAAATTTGTGGGCCAAAATAAGGATTTTAAAAATAAGAATAATGGGAAAATACCCTAAATTCGTAACTAAATTATTACCTAAATAGAAAATGGGTATTTAATGCATTAAATAGGAAGTTTGAGTTGGAATTGGATTCCTAAACCTACTCCATATAGTCTAGTAGGAATTTAGCTTCTATCCTAACCCAAATAGGAAGTGGAAAGCTTGGGAGGAGGTTGGGAAAGGAGGAAATTCGGAATTTAATAGGAGTTAGAGTACTATTAGGAATTAGAAACATAACTAGCATAAATACACCTCTTAAACCCTCTTGGCCGACCCAAGCTCGCGCCAAAGGATTCCTGGACCAGGAGGAGAGGCCAAGGAGGAGGAGATTTCGTGGGGAGAAGAACCTTTCAAGCTCTCAACCCCGTTCTTCAAGTTCTAGCCCTAGAAGAGGAAATCGAGTCAAGGTAGGCATTCTCACAAGCTAAAATCCCAATATTTCGTCTGTAGATTGTTCCATGCATCAGAAACAAAACCCTCAAGTTTTATAATTTTCCGTCGAGCCAATATTTTCTTCTTGAATTTAGAAGTTCTGCAACTTACATGACCCCGAACCCTCTTCTTAACTCTTGATCTCCTTGTATACTCAACCCCATGCTACAAGATTTTTACTGTAGGAACTGATCCATGTTAGGCATCGTTGCCCCTAAAAGCCCTAATTTCTGTTGAGCATGTTACTCGAATTGAATCCATCTTGCTCCCTGTGTCATGTTCTATGTTACTCGTTCTTGTTCGTTCTCAAACCATATTCAAACCATGCTCTCTCTCGAATTCCTATTTACTGGAAGTACCCTCGCATGTCTAATTTCATTTGCCTCTAATTTCATGATTTTTCATCGTGTATATAATTAGTTATGGATTTCTGAACAACCCTGTATCAACAATTGAAATCCCTGGTCCGCAATCCAATGTCTGGTCTGACTCCTGTCAGAGTCAGGCGCAGACAACCAGAAGGCGACGCCTCGACATGTCGCTTTCTGGGCTCCGATTGCGACAGCCTACCTGTCGCATTCAAGAAGGCGACAGGTGAGCCATCGCATTCTCAGAACCCGATCTGCAAGCCATGTCGCGACCCTTACATGCTCCTGTCGCGTTCTGCCTGGCACATGTCGCCACCCTTACAGCCCTATGTCGCCTTGTTACCGTTATACCCCCAGTAAAAACCTTGCCAAAAAAATGGAACTATATTGAATACTTTAAAATACATATTCACGACATCTTTCTATCTACAATTTCATGACACATGCACACACTTGGAACCATCCAAATATGGCTTAATTGGCATGAACTTGTGACATAATTTATCTGGTAATTTATGCAATTAAATTGCCTTACTTGTAAATGAACTTGTCCTCGATTGTTTCGTTGTTTTGAAACACCGATCTCGACGCTCCACTGTTCTAGAATTCCTCTAGAACGTCGAGCACTTGTTTCTATAATTGCCCTCTTTCTTGACTTGGACGAACTCTCTGTCGGATACTCCTTCCTCCGGACTAGTGAATCCTTGTTCAAGGCCTCCATAAGTCTCCTCTGATCATGGATTCCCACGTGGTCGACGAGCTGGTTGTACCCTAACACCTATGATACACTCTAGGGATCAGCAAGATCCAAACGGCCTTAGTTGCTCTCGCTCTTATCTTGAATCACGCCGAACCTCTGGACCTGTGCATAACATGACCAGCGGAAAGGTTGTGTATTCCACCTGACTGCCAACATCGTACGTGCGTGTTGTGCCACTGTTACTATCGTTCGTTACTCGACGTTCCATGTGCAATGACCATAAGACCTCATCTATGCTATACTCGCCCGTCTATTCACCCTCACGTTCACTCTACTATTTCGTCTCTCTCGTCTATTTACGTTCACTCTACTATCTCGTCTCTCTCGTCTATTCACGTTCACTCTACTATCTCGTCTCTCTCGTCTATTCATCTAGTACTCTCTGGAGACTCGTTGAGCTGTTGTGGCTCCTATCGTTTGTACCATTTCATGACTGTCTAGCGCTATAATGCATACTGTGCAGGGTATGGAGAGTGTCCGAGGGGCTCCAATCTAGTCCTGGGGGCAGAGAGCCACCCGAAAATACCTGCAGGGGCTATTGACGGTGTTCTGCATTGCACTGGTTCTGACTATACTATCTTGGCTAGACATCTGACTACTATCCTTTTAGTCTGAGGAGTTCAGACGTACTGTGATATTACTGTGCTATCACAAACTGTTATACATTGGTCTGAGGAGTTCAGACGTAATGTACTATCGTGAAACGACTACTGTCCCAAAGTGACTATTGTCGCACTCTACCAGTGCACCGTTGTGCAACCATACACGCTATCTTGTTACACGCTATCTTGTTACACGCTATCTCGTTACACGCTATCTCATCATACGCTCTATTTGCTCTACTTGATACTCGCTATCTTGAGTTACTGTGTGCTATTGCGACTTGATCACATTCAAAGTGCAATTTACTCTTTACATGACCATCTACTATCATCTCTTCTTGCTATACATGTCTCTTGCTATTCTGGACAATATCGTTACTTGCTATTGTTGTTATCGTTTTCTATCGTGACTTGACTTTAGTCATCGTGCTATACTTGATTCATCTGCTATTTGAACCATGTTACTTGTGCTTTCGCTTTCTCGACTTTACATGACTCTCTCTATCATTAGTTACTCTGCCATTTAAATGCATTAATTATTTAAAGACTGCTTGAGCCTGAGATTTAAGTCCTACTGGGCGTTATCGCTCACCCTTCGTTATTTGTTATTGTGTCTCAAGTAAGTCGGACAATGACGTTATACGTAACAATGGGACAAGACCAGAGTGATGAGTGACCTGGAGTCAAATGACGAAGTTACCCTAGTATAATTGGAGTCTAGTAGTTATTGCTTTAGATTTCTTTTCAATGTAATGATGTCATTGAGCCTTATGTGTGGCTCTGAATTAGTGGTTGTAATAGTCCTAGTGATTTTATAATGAAATAAAGAGTTTATTCCAATTATTGTTTATTAGATGCTCTGATGTTTGCGAAAGTATGCGCAATTGTCGTTACCATACTCGTTGTTCGCGTCTCCCTCCGATTTATTCCGCTGCTAAATTGGAGGGGCGTGACAATACATATCGATGTTGAGGTTTACGTGGATGATATTGTGGTGAAGTCTCGGACCCGAAGAGAACACTCCTCTGTGCTTGCCAGAGTGTTTCGCCGTGCACAAGAGTATCAATTAAAGATGAATCCGAAGAAGTGCGTGTTTGGCGTTTCTTCAGGTAAATTGTTAGGCTTTATAGTTAGCAAACAGGGGATTCAAATAGACCCGCACAAGGCCAAGGCAATAAATGAAATGCCTCCTCCCAATAACATATCTGAGCTTCGAGGTTTGATTGGTCGGCTTCAGTTCATAAGGAGATTCATATCTCCGCATTCCCAAAGATGTTGTCCATTCTATGAACTTTTGAAAGGAGGAGTCAATTTTGAATGGAACGCTAAGTGCCAAGAGGCCTTCTATGAACTCAAGAGTTATCTCATGAATCCGCTCGTGCTTCAGGCGCCTATCTCTGGGAAACCCTTAATCCTATATCTGTCGACCATTGAGGACTCCCTAGGAGCTGTTCTTGCCCAACATGATGAATCCGACAAAGAAAGGGCAGTTTATTACCTATCTAGACTCTTCAATCCCTCCGAGCTCAAACTCACTACAATGGAGAAAACATGTGCAACGCTAGTTTGGGTAGTGTAGAAATTGAAGCATTACTTCCTAGCCCATAAGATGAGTTTGATTTCTAGAATGGACCCTGTTAGGTATCTCCTCGAGAAGCAGTCCTCGCCGACAGATTGGCACGCTGGCAAAGCTTCCTCTCTCAATTTGATATCACCTTCATAGTTTAGAAAGCTATAAAGGGGTATGCCATTGCTGAGCACCTCGCTCACCTTCCTCTTCCTCACAGTGATACGGTTCAAGAGGAATTCCCCGATGAAAACCTATCACTCATCTCTCGCGATCCCTTCTGGTCGCTCCACTTCGATGGAGCTCTTAATTCTAGGGGACGGGGCATAGGTGCTGTTTTGCTCACCCCAGAAGGGATCACCATTCCTCTAGCCTATCAGCTCCAATTCTATGCCACCAACAATATCTCCGAGTATGAGGCTCTCCTTGCCGGTCTAAAGCTTGCCTATCTCTTAGGCGCGCATCATCTCAAGATCATAGGAGACTCTCAACTCGTCCTTCGGCAAGTCCTTTCTACTTACCGTACTCGCGACCCTAAACTCAAGCCCTATCAAGATCTAGTCACACTCCTAGCCAAGCAATTCCGTCAACTCATCTACATTCATACTCCTCGCTCTCAGAATATCCTGGCCGATGCTTTGGCGTCGCTAGCCTCATCTCTATCCTTCCCTCTCAGCCGTAGTGCTGAGACAATCGTTGTTCAAAGATTAGAAGCTCCCTCCACTCAGGACCCTTGGTTCATTAACCTTAGGAGCTCTCTAGTTTTGAAGGCAGAAAGAAAAGAAGCGAAGGAGTTGATGCTTGTGGAGCTAGGAGAAATGCTGGAAGAAGAAGGTCGTGGTACCATGAGATTGAGCAGTATTGTAGGGAGGGTACCTTCCCAGAAGAAGCTGAAGCAGAGGACAAGCGAGCCATCCATAGAGCAGCATTAAGGTATACCCTTATTGGTGAAGTGCTCTACAGACGCGCTCTAAATGGAATGCTCCTCTGATGTTTGTCGGACGAAGAAGCTTGAAAGGTAGTGGAAGGATCCCATTCCAGTGAATGCGGAGGGCATGTGAATAGCCAAATGTTGCCTAAAAAGATTCTTAGGCAGGGCTACTACTGGCCGACCCTAGAAGAAGACTGTGCCATCTACGTTTGTAGGTGTGTCAAGTGCCAGATCCATGCCGACAAAATTCATGCTCCATCCTCCTCTCTACATCCACTATCTTCACCTTGGCCATTCTCCATGTGGGCCTTTGATATCATCGGGCCTCTTGGTGATCCTAATGCTCAGGTAAAACAAAAATCTTTTATTCTTACTGGTACTGAGTACTTTACCAAGTGGGCCAAAGCTGAAGCATTTACGAAAATCAAAGGCTCAACCGTGTGCAGATTCATCATGAGGAACATCATCACGCGGTTCGGAGTGCCAAGCAGCCTCGTCACCGACAATGGACCCCAGTTCATTTCTCAAGAGCTTCAGGATTTCTGTAAGAAATTCAACATTTCCTTGCATCATTTGTCTCCGTACTATCCGCAGGGCAACGGCCAGGCCGAAGCCACAAACAAAACACTTTTAAAAATTCTAAAGAAAACTTGTGAGTCTAATAAATTTGCTGATTGGCCAGCAAAACTAGTTGAGGCTCTGTGGGCCTACCGCACTTCCGTCCGCACGCCCACTGGGCAAACTCCATTCTCACTTACTTATGGGATGGAGGTGGTATGTCCAAACGAGATCCTCATTCCTTCTCTAAGAGTTCAGTTGGACAAAGAACTTAATCCCGACGAACATCGAGAGGCGTTGCATACACAACTAGAACTTTTAGAAGAACGACGTTTAGCTGCAGCTGATCATGTTCTTTCATATCAAAATAGACTATCAAGATCTTTTCAAAAGAAAGTAATTGAGCGCAAATTTCAAGAAGGAGACATGGTTTTGAAGCGAATCTTTATAAAACCTGGAGGTCCAAGGTCTAAATTGTCAGCAAACTGGGAAGGGTCGTACGTCGTTAAGGAAGTGTACCACGGGAACACGTATAGGCTAGTTAATGCCGATGGTGAGGAGCTCTCTCACCCATGAAATGGGATGTGCCTTAAAAGATTCTACCCCTAATTTTGATAACAACACCAATTTGCAAAAAATAATGTTGTCAACCATGTGTCTCACTCCCTCTCATTGTGGTAAATAACCTCTATGTTCAGCCACACACACACAACACGGCGACCTAAGGACAATTCCCCTTTGTTTATGATGTTTCTGCTCAGCCCTAGTGTAAGGAGCCTGAGGTCAATTCTCTTCTTACTCGGACAAGGTCCAGGGACAAGGGGGAGGCTAGCCTGTAGACAAGCAAGCGGTGTAGATCATGTGTATGAAATCTCAAAGAGGGGCGGTCAATTCAAAAGAAAAGCAAAAGAAGAAATGATGAAATAGTGAGAAAAAAATGATAAAAGAATAGGGGCATGTCAAAGAGTGGCAGTATAGTTCCCCGCGGGACGCCCTTGAGCCCGGTCGTACGCATGCCCCAATTAAAAGAGAGCAATGGCCTTAAAGTCCCTAGACAACAGACAGATTTCACATGTAACATATCTATTGCAAGTCTTACAAGTCAGTAACCCCGACCCCAAGACCAAGTCTTGTCTCATCACTAATCTTCCTGTCCTTCCTAAAATGACCAAAGAACTCCTACGCCCGGTCCGGGTTGGAACATTAATATTCAAGGGGCAAGAAGCCTTAGTAAGCCAAGGATAAATGCACGCTGCACATAGACGTTATTTGCCAAACATGAAACGGGAGTGAGGACCATGGCTAACCACTTAAGAGCAAGAGGTGTTGTTATAAAAAATTCCACAAAAAAATCAGATATTTCAAAAAAAAATAAAAATTAAAAAAAAATCAGAAAACCCCAAATCCAAAAAAAAAATAAAAATTTCTAAAAAAAAAAATTCTAAAAATCTTTGAAAAATAAAAAAATGTGTACATATCACTTTCATTTTTAGCATGCATCGTTTTATTTTCTTTTCGCATATTTAATAAGACTCAGCCCCTTGACAATTACGGAGTTAAAAGTTCATTATTTTTGGCGCAAGGGGCTGAGCTAGTGAACAGATCTAACCTGTTCTTCTAAGTGTACAGGGACAGGTAATTCAAAAAAGGGGGACGCAACACCATACTCAGTACTCTCTTTCTCTCTCTCTCACATGTTTGAAACTTATCTCACACTCGTGTCAATTACAAATCATTCATTCATTCCATAAAGATTGACACAAAGTAAAATTTTCAATAAAAGATGAAAAATATGTACAAAGGTGAAGGGGAGATGGCTCACAAGTCTCCTCACTGACCACCACCACTCTCCCCGGATCCTTCATGTCGGTCCGATGGTGGCGGCATCTCGCCACCACCCCTACCGCTCTGGGCACTCGCCTCACCTCGACGGCGCCTCTCCTCCTCCTCGTTCCTCCGACGACTGGAGGAGCCCACCAGATACTGACCCACAGAGCCACCAGTCGCTCTACTGGCACTCGCCCCGCTCCTGCTCCTGCTGTGTGAACGGCCTATGGCTGTCACTATCTCCTGAAGGCTCCGGGATACTGCCTGCTGCACCTGCAGGTCGGCGCGTAATCGAGTCAGCTCCGCCTGATCTACCGACGACCCCTGTACGCGTAGGGCCCCCAACTCCCTCGTCGCCTCCGTGACCCATGCCTCAACTGCCTCCGCCCAGATGCGCAGCTGGTCTCTCTTACCTCGGATGGTCTGGATCTCCCCCTGAAGCTGGTCTCTCTGACCCTGCAGCTGGTCTCTCTGCCCCTGCAGCTGGTCCCTCTGCCCTTGCAGCTCCATCCCGTGCTCGGTAGTGAGCCGCAAATCCCTCTCCTGCAAAAGAACAATTCAGTCAATATCAATTCTTAAAATAAAGATTCAATCTGGAGTTCTGTTGTACTTACCCGCTCCTCCAGGTGTCTCTGTGCCTCCTCGGCCCTCAGCACCGCTCCTGCCAGCTGAGCCTCCAGAAGTGACGGAGAGCTCCCTGCCGCTCGTGAAGAGGAAGCACCGCCTGCTCCGGTGCTCCTTACTCTCTCTAGCTCCCTCCTCTGCACACAAAAGTATATGTCAGTTTCCAAAATCAGCTATAAAATTAAGTACTGAAGTCTGAGTAAGTACTTACCAGCTCCTCGGTCTGCCTCTGCGCCGCCTCCCGATCCTGCATCGCCGAGTGGAGTAAAGCTCGGAGCGATGCAACCTCACCAGCTACGTCTACCTGAAGCACATTTTCGAATCATTAACTCAATTCTATAAATTCAAATTCATAGAGTTGTGGTTTTAGGGTTGTTACCTGGTGTCGGGCGCTCTTATACACCTTCCCTCTATACTTCAAGGCATATGCCTGGAGGTACGCGTCGTTAGTAGTGGCACTCGATTTCACTGCTTTCCCCTTGCGCTCCCAGTCGCTGATCTGTTCCTTCGCCCGCTCACGCCAATCGGTCGTGTCATGAAGCCCCCGAAGCTCCGACCCGGCCTGCGGTGCCGGTCCAAGACGGGGAACTCCACTGCACTCTGCCGAAGGCCGAGTGAGCGCTGGCAAAGGAACAAGCGAAGAGGTAGCACCAGGTTGAGTGCATGCACCCACACCGACCTACTGAAGTAGGGGCGGGCCTGCACCAACCAGGGCTGTCCCTCATCGCTCTCCCCCAGATATGGCTGCCAAACCACCTGTACAACGAAATTCGGTCAGTCATCCAGCAATAAAATCAAGCATTAATTAAAGGGAAAGGTTAAGGGTACTTACATCCAGGTAAGGGTAGCTGTCGATGGCCTCCTGTAGGCACTCGCGCTGGTCCCCAAGGTTGCGCGAGTCTCGGCGAGAATCCCAACGACGTGCAATGGGCACGAGGCCCGGCCGTGTGAGATCCCCTCTCCCCAGAGCTGGGAGGTGTAGGTAAGACCAGACCTGCAAAATTTGAAGTAGATTAAGTGGCAGTTTTAAGCAAATTTGCAGTTTTAATTCAAGAGATAAGGAGGAGATGTGTACCTGAAGAAAGGGAAAGAACCCGCTCGTCGAAGTCTGCCGCTCGGAGGCCCCCAGGCTATCGAACTGATGTGCTAGAAAGGCTGCTCCCCAGGCGTACCCCCTACCTCCACCAAGTCCTCCAAGAGAGGCAGTAAGCGGCAATGGACTGCTTCGCCTCTCGTGGCAAACAGAAGTCTACCAAGAAAGAGGACCAAAAAGCGACGCAAGTCCAGGTCTGCCTCCGCTCCTGGCTCACTCGCCAGCTCCCTCCGGCTAATCCTAACTAGCCTCTCAAAATGCTCGTCCTCAGTCTCCCCTGCTTTCTTCCCAGCCTCAAATACACCTAGGCTCTCCTGCAATGCTACTCTGGGAACTAAGGAAGACCTACGCTCTACAGGTAGCTCTAGAAGTCTCTCGGCTAAGTCATAATAGCATGGGTAGGTAAACCCGCTAACTGGCCTCCCATAAACTCTGAGCCCTGTGATCCGACTCACATCCTCGAGGCTGGGGATCATATGTCCCCATGGGAATATGAAGGCTGTCCCCTCCACATCCCACCTGCTCCGCAGAGCCTGAGTGAGAGCCGGATCCACCCTCATCCCCTCCATCCTAAATACTTCCCCATAGGTGCTCCGCCTACCCTTCCTACACATTCCATTCAAGGTTTTGGGGCAATTTACTTACCGATTTCATTGCTTTGACCTTCCCATTCATCGCCTCTTCTACGTCAATGACGGGGGCCTCCACTTCTTCCTCCTCCTCCGCCTCGATATCCATAGCCACCTCCTCGGCCAGGGGGGCCTCCGCCCGGCGCCGAGAGCTCCGTCGCTCCGCGTGGTGTTTTCCCCGGGACGAGCCCTCGCCGGATTTCTTTCCTCCTTCCATGTCTGTGATTGGGAGATTGGGTTGGGTTCAAGCAAGATAGCAGTTGGAAAGGGGAGGCAAGATTGCAAGGGAGTTTGGGAGATTCAAGCTCGGGAGTTTGAAAGCTTGGAAAGGGGGAATGAAGGGCGCCCTTTGGGTTTTGAATACTCGGTTTGAGTCGCGACAGTGCGGGGGGTCGCGTCTTTGTCGTGTCAGTTTGGGTGGCCACGACCTTATCGCGACCATCCGCCTTGACGTGTTCTTAAAGCGGTCTTAAAGGTTGTCGCGACATCAACAGAGCCCATTGCGCCAAACAGAAATTCTGTGTTATTCATTCAACTCAAGTCATTACATACACTAATTCTTTCTACAATCAAACAAATGCTAAAATCCTTTCCTAACTACCATCTGATATCTTTCCTACAATCAAATCAATCAATGCTCAAATGACTCCCGCTACCGGCTAAATCTTCTTCAATGCTTCAAGGTACTCTTTGGCCACATCCTCGTCTTCTTCTACCTCGGCTTGGAGAAGACCCAATGTGCATCGTTCCCAATGGACGATGGCGCTACGCACGTCGCGCTCATCTTGCTCGTCACCCCTCTTCCTCTCTTGAATAGGCGGGATGTGTGAAAGGAAGGGAACAACTGTGCGAGCCCCGCCGCACTGAGGTAGCAACGATCTGGATTATAAAGTACCAGCGCTTCATTGCCCAGCAGTCGCAAGGCCAGTCCGGTGCGCTGAGGAAGATGGATCGCCCAGTTGTGCAAGAAACGCGGGTGCATATTGAATTCAGATACGGTCATCTTTCTGAAATAATCACGCCATGCCTTCAGCCCTATCAGTCGAGCGGTCTTGCACCACGCCTTGGTGCTCATCCGGAAAGGCCCGCCCACGAAAGCTAGCGGATGGTGGAACATGGTCTTGCACTCCGTGGCCATGGTGTCCATCGCCCGGAACTGAATGTGCATACCCATCCAAAGCTCGAGAGCAATGACCGAGCTGTAGAAAGGGCCTCTAGTCGCTGCAGAAGTCAATCTAGCATATAGATATCCTAAGACCGCTTGTCCGATGCTCATACCTTCAGAAACTGAAGCGATTATGCTGAGGTTGGCGAAGGAGATGGCGCCGTCCATCGTCGGAAATAGAATCACCCCGCAAATACAGATTGCAGCCGCCTTGGCGATAGCCGTGTAATTCCCGATCTTGCTCTTGCATTGGGAAGTGATCCATTGCGCAATAGGAAGGAGATGCACGTGCATCCCGCTGGTCATAGAGTGTAGGTCAGTCTTCCTCGTGGTAATCTCCGCGAGGATGCTCCATGAGTTGTTGGGCTCCACGGTGTAGGAAATTGCCAACTCCTCGCCCCTTTGATACTGTGGGAGGCCGAGCATTATCTCCAGCTCCTCAAGTAGGATTGTGGCCTCGAATGTGGGGAAGACAAACGTATGAGTCTGGGTGTGCCACAGCTCCACCAGCGCCGTAACGCCGTCCCACACGTGCACGATCTTTACATAATTCTTGGCGAGGATGAATACAGTGGATAGCCCCCACTCTTTCAAATGACTAATAGATGAAGGCGGGAGATGCTCAAGCATCGGAGCTAGCCATGGCACCGGGAGAATCGCCTCTGGCCGGGTAAGATTTGAGGGGGGATAGAAGAACAGGGAGTCTAAGAGCGGAGAAGAAGAAAAAGAGAAGAAAAAGGGGAAAACATAGCAAAGTTCAGGAAATTCAGAAAAGGAAAAGCACTTACTTGGAGCTCCGGGCACATGCATATGTGCCCCGGGATGGCGGAGAGTTGCTGGAGATCCGTATGAGACCCTTTAGCCGCCTTTGGACCGGAGTAAGGAGGGATATCCTCTTAGAAAGCAGAGAAACTCCTCTTCGTGACTGCAAAAGGGGAGAAACTTGAAGAAAAGAAGTAGCAAAGGGTTAGCTGTGGGATTAGCCTCCCAAATCCTCCTTTTATAGAGCTTAGGTAAATGCAAACCCAGTCTAATCCAGTTTCTAGGTCTTAGGATAAGATTAGGAGAGGTTTAGGAGTCCTAGTGGTAGTCTAGAAGACCTAAGATGAAGATAAACTCCAGTCTTCTGCATTTTCAGGGCTCGGGTCGAGTCGCGACACTGCGATATGACGCGACCTGGTCGCGACATGGTGGGGCGCCGCGACCATGTCGCGGTCACCTAGACCGCCGCCTCTCTAGCTGTTGTGTGGTTTTCTATGTCTGTGCTTAGTATATTTGTTTGATTATGTTTGTTTATATATTGTTATTTTGTGCTTATTTTGTCCGTTTATTGTCAAAAAAAAAAATCAATCAATCAGAAAACCAGAAAAAGAAAAGAGGTCATCACAGGTATGTCAGGTAAGTATTTCTTCCCCTACTCCCTGCATTACTATATGGTATTCTAGCTATTATATTATTTCAAGGACTGGCTAGTTCTCGATGTGCTCTGGGATTTGAGTTCCCCTTTACCAAAACAATGATAATCTAGGTGCACATTGTTAATCGTTAGATAAGCCGTTGAGTTGAGTAAGCTAGAGGATGAGGGATTCAGGACTGCACTGCGGTTGTGTGTAGTCTCTTGGCCCATTTCTTATTCGGCTTAACAATATTATCCTTGATATATCTTCTATTTTCTCCTTTTCTTTGCATTTGTTTTGATGATTTCTTTTATTTAGCCCAGCATGCATCATGTAGGACTTTGAGCTTTCTTTACTCATTCCTGACTTTTGATGAGCACTTGTGGAGATCCAATTCCCTCCAATCATCCTTCAAATTCCAATCAAGAGATCCAATTCCACTCCAAATCGAAAGGTTTGCCTCCGAGATAGTTGTTCCTGTCAGTTTGACAAAGAATTTCCCTATCTGGATTCTCTATAAAATTTTCATCCTATTCCTTTGATCCGTTTTGGTTGCGAACCGCTCCCAGGACAGACTCATGAGTTACCTGCCTGGCACGCACATGTCCCTCCAAAGCGAAACCTGCAGGCCAATCGGCTAGGGTACCTCTCAATCGAGGGGTTGATCTTCCTCTTCTTTTCTCCTTCTCGTCCAGATTTGTGTTTTCTTTGCATTTTGCTCGAGCAACTAACTCGGTGCTTTCATGATGATTCTAATTACTTGTTAGTTAGACCGGGTGTCTCTTTACCTTGGCTCCCACTTTTCAGTCTGCTCCGCATCATTTCTATTCCGCCGTTACTTCGTGACACCTCTACTCCACTTCCGCTTCGTTTCCTTGCAAAGTGGAAGTCAAGGAGGGGCAATCTGTAGACACCCGGTTCTAGCTAATGAGTTGAGCCACATTTCTTGTCACCTTAGTGGGCCCCTAGTTGGTTACTCACCTTGAGCCCATCATTAGCCTTGTTTTGAGCACATTAACAATTTAAATTGCCTTGAAATCCCGCCCATTATCAATTTGAGAGAGTCCTTGGCCATTAATAACTCTTATCCTTTCATGTGGTTGGTTGATAATTAACAATTACTCGATTTTATAGTCGCGACGCATCGTAGCGCCGCGTCTCGGTGTCACGTCGATGTAAGCCGCCGCGACAGCCCATGCATACTCATGCACGTGGGCATACTGTCGCGTCGCCCTGCCCCGTCGTGTCTCCAAGGTCACGGCCCTACGATACGCCGCGACAGCAGTTGCGCATGCTGGCCTCCACAACCACCTCCTATTTATCCTCACATGGGTCTATCTTTATCTCCAAGCAATTTCTGAACCCCTTGAGCGAGGTTTGGGGTTAGGGGACTCTTTAGAAGGCCTATAGGACTCTCTCACACAAATTTTAATGGGATTTATCTCTCATTTGGATTATTAATCATTTTAAGAGGATTTTCTCTCTCAAGGGTCTATATAAGAAAGGCATCCCCCTAATGGACGAGGGGAGCCCCATTTTTCACCCCGAAGGGCTGCTAAAATCTCCACTCACCAACACTTAGCCTTGCAGCCACCAGTTTCCACCATTTCCTTCACATTCCCCTCCACCAAAACACCCTCATTTCACCATTTATGGAGGACAGAACGTGAGAAAGATGAATCCTGCTACCTCCTGAAGCTTTTGCACACTCATTGGGGCTGCATTCACGCCAGGGAGTCGTCCTAATGGGACTCATCTTCTTCCCCTCTCTTCCTCCTTCATATCTACGTGCAATTTTATGTTGTTTCTAGTTAGATCACACTCACCACATACCCACATTTTTTTACGCACCCAAAGGGGTTTAAAACCACCCCAGGTGCGTTCCTACCTTGATTCTCCATTTCCTCTCATTTTTAGAATAGATACTACGCTTAATATGTTCTAATAGGGCTCTTTCTTGTTTCTTCTTTGTTTTGGCAGGCACCCAAGCTTTTCCACGAGGAGCTCTTGTTCTCCAGCCGGCTGGAGGATGGGAAGAAGGTCCACACACGACATCTCCCGCATACAGAGAACGCGACGGCGGAGGATGACATGACAAGAGACGCGTTAGGCTGTAGCGACACGTTACCAGCATCGTCACGACAGGTAAAACTGTCGCGACACCAGGTCCGCCTTCTTTCTCTTTCCATTTCCTAGTTAAGTTAGCCCGTGTCATTTTCTACTAATTAGGCAACTTACTAGGTGGTGATCACATTCCTACTTCTCATACTACTAGTTTTAGTACATGTTTGTGTTGAGGGGGGCACAATCCCCGTGATTACAACCGCGAGGGCCTAGTTCGAGACCCTCCTAGCGGGCTCCATCACCTCCTTCCACCAGCTGAAGAAATCTTTCCATGACCTCTTTCTATCTATGATTTCTTTTACACATGCACACACTTGAACCATCCATTATGGTTTAACTTGGCATGAAAATATTTCATAATACATCTGGTAATTTATTACAATTATTAAATTGTCATATTTTTAAATGCACTAGTCTTCATTTTCTCACGATGATTTGGGAATACTGTTACCGACGCTCTACTGTTCTAGAATTCTTCTAGAACGTCGGGCACTTGTTACTATACATACAATTTCTCTTGACTTGGACGAACTCTCCGTCGGATATTCCTTCTGTCGGACTAGTGAATCCTTGTTCAAGACTTCCATAAGACTCCTCTGTCTATGGATTCACACATGGCCGACGAGCTGGTTGTACCTTAACACCTATGATACCTTTAGGGATCAATATGATCCAAACGGCTATTAGAACTTCGTTCTTATCTTGAATCACGTCGGACCTCTGGACCCGTGCTTAACATGGCCAGTGGAAGGGTGGTGAATTCCACCTGACTGCCAACACCAATAGCACGTGTTGTGCAACTGTTACTATCACCATTTACTCGACGTTTCATGTGCATTGACCTGTAGTTCTCATCTATACTCGACTCGCTCATCTTTACACACTCTCTCTAGTATCTCGTCTATTCATCTAGTACTCTCATTTATTTCTTGGTACTCTCTATTGGCCATTGACTGATTGTCTAAAGATAAATAATATAACCAATGCCTGGCAATATATAAAGGGCCAGGTTTGGTCCTGGGATGTGCGCCCAAAAGTGCTAGTGCCTGTGGGAGTTAAATGACTAGAGTGTTTGGCATTACACTCGAGTGCCATCTATCTCGACTATCTAAATGACAATCAAAAGTGCTATGTTCTCTCATTGTCTATTGACAACAAAGTACTATACTATACACGTTGTGCTATTGATATACTTTGTGTTATTCATGCTATGGCCATCCTACATTTTGTGCTATATTCGACGCTTGTACTATATTTAGAAACTTGTGCTATTTCAATCACATGCTATCATGCTATCTCTACATTACTTGACTCTCTTGCTCTATCATTTGTTACTCTGCCTTTTTAATACATTAATCATTTAAAGCCTGCTTGATCCTGAGATTTATGTCCTATTGGTCGTTATCACTCACCCTGTGGTTTTGGTTATGTGTTCTCAGGTGAGACCGAGGATGACACTTACACTGAAGAGGATGGGAACGACCAGGAGTGAAGTCAAGCGTACCCTAGCGTCTTAGTAGTTGTTAGAGTTAGAGTTTAGTTTTGTACTTTTATTCAGTGTAATTGGGCCCTATAGGATGGCTCTGATGTTGGTGGTTGTAACTAGACATTGGGAATTATTAATGAGATGATTTTCTTTAACATTTATTCTTGTCCAATGGTTTGGTGTCTAGTACTTGCTCTATACCCGTTTACTTGCAACTGCCTCGCGTTCTGATATTCCACGTCGGGGCGTGACAGTTTTATGGTATTAGAGCCTAGGTTATTCTTAAGTATAGGATGATCTAGGTTGACCAGCCCTGACTAGAGTCAATTATTCTACCTATGTGAGTTGTGGTTAGAACCATGGGTAATTAGCTAAAAAGAACTCACACACACACGAATTAAATTCCACATAAATATCATAACAACAAGTTACTTTTGTAGGAATTAAGCAACCAAGATGACTGCTGAACGTGCTCAAATGAGGGGCATGGAACAAACCATCCAAGAACTTACTCATGCACCAAGAACTTACTCATGCAATTATGCAAGCCACCCAAGGCAGAGGAAATCGTGGCGGTGCAGGCGAGCTGCATCGTAACTTCAGGAGTCAGAACCCACCTAGGTTTAGTGGATCCACGGATCCGGATGAGGTCGAGCACTGGCTAAAGGAGACGGAAAGAATTTTCCATGTTATACAATGTGCAGCGGGGATAAGCTGCTACTAGCTACTTTCCAATTAGAAAAGACACCCGCTCTTGGTAGGAGTCAGTAGAAGCGACCAGGGCTAATGGTCAATTCACTTGGGCCGAATTCAAGGAAGCCTTTAACTCCAAGTATTTCGGAGCGTGTCCAAGAGAAGAAGGCTGCAAAGTTTGCTGCTCTTAAATAGAGGAGCTTGACTGTGGCCGAGTATGAAGCCCTGTTTTCAAGACTGGCACGTTATGCTGAACATCTGGTGAACACTGAAAGGATAAAGGCTAAGTGCTTTCTCAACGGCCTTAGGCCACAATACATCACTCAACTGGCCCCTCTCGACATCCAGACCTATGCCGAGATGGTAAAGAAAGCTCAACTACTGGAAGATGCTATGGACTTCACTGACCGTATCAAAGGGAAGTTCGTGAAGAAGGAAATGGCATCTGGTCCATCACCGGCTAATCCGACCAACGACAAGAAGCGTCCCTTCAACATCACGGAGGGACCCAGCTAAGAAAGAAAACTCAAAGCTATTTTCCCCATCACTCCAAAAAAAGCAACTGCAAGCACTGTGACAACCTAGGTCACACAACAGATGAATGGTGGAGGAATTTCGGTGCATGTCTGCGCTGTGGAAGTCACGAGCACCGCATCCCCGAGTGCCCACTGCTGAAGAAAAATGAAAGGCGCCCTAATGTGCCTAAGAAACAGGGCAGACTGCAAGCCCTGCATGATGAAGAGCCCACTGAGGAAGCTGGCATGGTAGAAGGTACCCTGCAAGTTTTCTCCTTATCGGCATTTATTTTATTTGATACTAGAGCAACTCATTCATTCATATCTCAAAACATTGCAAATACTCTAAATGCTAAACCTATATCTATGGGATGTGAGTTCTCTGTCACAACACCACTAGGAGAAAGGGAGAAATTGAACAAATACTTCCCATCTGTCGATGTAATGATCAGAGACCATAACCTAAAGGCCGACCGGTGTGTATGCCCATGCATGTCTATGATGTCATTTGAGGTGCCGACTGGTTGTCCACTTATGGGGCAAGTGTCGATTGTAAGAAAGGGAAAGTTACCTTTAGTGATTTCCCTAAGTTGTCCTTCACTGGGATTAGACATAAGAGACAGATGTCCCTAATCTATGCCATAAAAGCCCACAACATGATAAGGAAAGGTTGTTTTGCTTTCCTTGCAGCCGTAGTAGTTGAAAAGAAGGGTTCTAAGATAGAGACATCCACATAGTCCAAGATTTCCCCGATGTGTTTCCCGAAGATCTGCCAGGGATTCCCCCGGAATGAGATGTCAACTTCGCTATAGAGTTGACCCCGGAGCTGCCCCGGTATCACGACAACCGTACCAGATGTCACCTACTGAGCTAAAGGAATTGAAGGTGCAACTAAGGGAGCTATTAGAGAAGGGGTTCATCAGACCAAGTACTTCCCCATGGGGAGCACCTGTGCTATTCGTTAAGAAGAAAGATGGATCGATTAGGCTATGCATCGACTATCGTCAACTCAATCAGCTCACCATCAAGAACAAGTACCCATTGCCCAGGGCCGATGAACTTTTCGACCAGATATCCGGAGCTCAATATTTCTCCAAGATCGATCATCGATCTGGCTATCACCAAATGAGGATCAAGGATGACGATATCTTCAAAATGGCTTTCACGAGCAAGTATGGACACTATGAATTCGTCGTTATGCCTTTTGGTCTAACCAATGCTCTTGCAGCCTTTATGCAACTCATGAACAACATATATCGGCCATACCTTGACAAGTTTGTGGTCGTCTTCATCAATGATATATTATATATTCAAAGACCAAAGAGGAACATGAAGAACATCTGAAGATATCACTACAAGTCTTACGAGACAATAAATTGTACGCAAAACTGAGCAAGTGTGAATTCTAGCTCGAAGAAGTGTCCTTCTTGGGCCATGTCATCTCAAAGGACGGCATCTCTATTGATCCCTCCAAAGTCAAAGCTGTACTAAATTGGGAGAGACCAACCAATGTCACAGAAATCAGAAGCTTCTTAGGACTGGCTGGCTACTACAGGCGGTTCATAAAGGACTTCTCAAAGATCGTCGTTCCTCTCACGTGTCTAACAAAAGGAGAATCCATACTCCTGGAGTAAAGAGTGTGAGAAAAGTTTTCAGACTCTAAAAGATTGTCTTACCTCAGCGCCTATTCTAGCTCTTCTAATAGAGGAAGAAGGTTTCTCTGTCTACACTGATGCCTCAGGAATTGGGCTAGGCTATGTATTGATGCAAAAGGAGAAGGTCATTGCCTATTCTTCAAGACAACTAAAGACGCATGAAGTCAACTACGCTGTGCATGATTGAGAGTTGACTGTCGTGGTCTTCACCTTGAAAATCTGGAGACATTACTTATATGGTGAACAGTTTACTATCTACTCAGACCACAAGGGCTTGAAGTATTTATTCTCCCAGAAGGAACTCAACATGAGAAAGAGAAGATGGCTAGAATACCTAAAGGATTTTGACTTCAACATCCAATACCATCTGGGCAAGGGTAATGTCGTGGTTGATGCTCTTAGTAGAAAGCCGATGGCATCTATTTCGAGTCTAGTCCTTGGCGAGATGCAACTACTAGAACAATTCACAAGGTTAGACTTGAATATTGAACATAGGGATGATCGAGTCTTGATTGCCAGTATCAGGATTCAATCCGACATCCTAGAAGAGATTAAAGCCCAACAAGATAACGATCCATTCTTGGTTCGCATCAAGAAAACCATGGCTGAAAGACCTGACTTTTCTATGACCGAGGATGGAAGGCTGGTATTCCAAGGGAGGACATGCGTCCCCGACAATGAAGAATTAAAGAGGAGGTTAATGGATGAAGCTCACAAGACGAAGTACACTATTCATCATGGAGGTACCTAAATGTATCAGGACATGAAAGGAACGTTTTGGTGGCCAAACATGAAGAGAGAGGTAGCCGAACATACGGCTCATTGCCTTACTTGTCCACAAGTAAAGGCAGAACACATGCACCCTGCTGGCGTGCTTAGACCACAAGATATCCCGGAGTGGAAAAGGGAAAGCATTGGCATGGACTTCATCATTGGTTTACCCAATACTTGTGGTGGACTCGACGCCATATGGGTCATTGTCGACCGATTAACCAATCTGCTCACTTCCTCTCTATAAAGAGTAAGTGGCCGGTAGAGGTATTGGTTGCCTTATATGTTAAGGAGATATTGAGACTACATGGAGTTCCATCATCCATTATCTCATATCGAGATCCTAGATTCACATCCCACTTCTAGAAAGGACTGCAAAGTGCACTTGGTACTAAACTCAACTTTAGTACCGCATTCCACCACAAACTGATGGGCAGACTGAAAGAACCAACCAAATTGTTGAATACATGATGAGAGCCTGCACCATAGACTTCCAAGGATATTGGAACAAGCACCTATCCCTAATTGAGTTCGCCTATAACAACAGTTACCAGGCGAGTATCAAGATGACACCATTCGAAGCACTATATGGCAGAAATGTAGATCTCCTGGATGCTGGAATGAGGTTGGAGAATAGCAATGGCTAGGCCCAGACATGGTGCAAAATACAACACGGGACATTCAGGTGATTAGAGACCGACTCAAGATTGCTCAGTCCAGACAGAAGAGCTATGCTGACAGGAGAAGGTGAGACTTAGAATTTCAAGTCAGTGATCATGTACTCTTAAAGGTGTCACCTACTCATGGCATCCAAGATTTGGTGTAAAAGAGAAGCTCAGTCCTAGATTCATCGGTCCTTTTGAAGTGCTTGAAAGGGTTGGTGAGGTTGCATACCGACTGGCGTTGCCACCGAACGTGGCATGTGTACACAATGTACTATTTCATGTCTCTATGTTTAGGAAATATGTATATGATCCTACGCACATCATTCGCCATGAGAAGTTGGTGCTGAACAAGGATATGACATACGAGGAGAAGCCAGTCAAGATAGTGGAACGGAAGGTGCAACACTTCAGGAACCATCCCATTCATGTGGTTAAAGTTCTATGGAATAATCGTGGAGTGGAAGAAGCCACATGGGAACCTGAAGGAATTATCAGACAGAACTACCTCGATCTTTTCGGTATGACATTCTCTCCATTATGATCATATGAATTTGGGGACCAAATTCTTTTAAGAGGGGGAGGATGTAGCAACCTAAATTTCTTGAAAAATAAAAATTTAATAATATTAGAAAAATTAAGTCAATTGGAAAATCAAAGAAAAAGAATTAATTAAAACCCATAAACGAAAAGAAGTAATGGGCCTTGTTAAATGGACCCTCTAGAATTTATTGGCCCAAATAGAAATTTTTAAAAGTGGAATAATAGAAAAATACCCTAAATTCGTAACTTAAATATTACCTAAATAGAAAAGTGGTTAATAAATCATTAAATTAGCTATTTGTGTTGGAATTGGATTTCTAACACTACCCTAATGGGTTGGCCACGAAATTGCACCCCAACTTAACCAGTTAGGAGTTTGAAAGCTTAGAAGGGTGAGAGAAATCAAGAAACCTCGTAATTAAAGGGGAATTATAGTTAAACTAGGAAAGGGAAAGCAAGGGAGCTTAAATACTCCCCAATATCTCCATGGCCGGCCCTAACTCGTTGCTGAGGCTTGCTCGACGTGTAGAAGAAGCCAAGGAGTGGAAGAACTCGTGGGGAGAAGGCGGCTCAAGTCCTCAACCCTCGTTCTTCAAGTTTTAAACCCTAGAAAATCAAACGGGTCAAAGGTAGGCATTCTCACGAGCAAAACCTAATTAATTTCGTATGTAGGTTGTTCCAACCATCAAGAACAAAACCCCTCTCATTTCATATTTTCCATCGAGACAATCTTTGGTTCTTGATTTTTGAAGTTCTGCAAACACCATGATCCCGAACCCCCATGTTTAATTTATATCTCCATGTAAACTTGACACCATGCCACAAAACATTTACTGAAGATACTGATAGTTGTCATGAATATTTACCGTGAAAGCCCTAATTTTCATCCATCCTACTGCTCGAATTAATTCGTTTATACCCACTGTACATAGTTCCATGATCTTCATAAATAACATGATTGAAACTAGCCGAGACCATGTTCACTTTTCAATTCCTATTTACTGTGAATACTTTGCATGTCTAGAGTCGTTTAAAACTAGTTTCATGATTTTCATCGTCTGTGCGATTTGTTCCTAATGTCTGAATGACCCTATGTCAAATTATAGAAACCTGGTCTGCAATCCAATGCACTATCCTTTTCCCGCTCAGACTTAGGCGCAGGACCTAAGAACGCGATGGCCCGATAGGCCGCGTTCTCAGGGTCCATTGCGACACAGTACCTGTCGCATTCTGAACGTGACAGGTCACACCGTCGCGTTCTGGCTACCTGACCTGACCACCTTGTCGCGATCTTTGGAGGGCCCTATCGCGTTCTGATCTGACCCTGTCGCGACCATTACAGGGGTACGTCACGATCTCGGGTTTTTGCATGAAAGTCCATGATTTGTGATGCTCTAACTTTCTACAGTGTACACCCCTTGTTAACAGTCATACACGCAATAAATATACCTGTTATAAATTGAATGTTTATTAAGTGATTTAAAAGCCATGCACATAACCTCTTTCTATCTATGATTTCTTTTACACATGCACACACTTGAACCATCGATAATGGCTTAACTTGGCATGAAAATATTTCATAATACATCTGGTAATTTATTCCAATTATTAAATTGTCATATTTTTAAATGCACTAGTCTTCGTTTTCTCGCAATGATTTGGGAATACAGTTGCCGACGCTCCACTGTTCTAGAATTCCTCTAGAACATCGGGCACTTGTTACTATACATAAACTTTCTCTTGACTTGGACGAACTCTCCGTCAGATATTCCTTCTACCGAACTAGTGAATCCTTATTCAAGACCTCTGTAAGACTCCTCTATCCATGGATTCCCACTTGGCCGACGAGCTGGTTGTACCTTAACACCTATGATACCCTTTAGGGATCAATATGATCCAAACGGCTATTAGAACTTCGTTCTTATCTTGAATCACACCGGACCTCTGAACCCGTGCTTAACATGGCCAGTGGAAGGGTAGTGAATTCCACCTGACTGCCAACACTAATCGCACGTGTTGTGCAACTGTTACTATCGCCATTTACTAGACGTTTCATGTGCATTGACCTGTAGTTCTCATCTATACTCGACTCGCTCATCTTTACACACTCTCTCTAGTATCTTGTCTATTCATCTAGTACTCTCATTTATTTCTTGGTACTCTCTATTGGCCATTGACTGATTGTCTAAAGATAAACAATATAAACAATGCCTGGCAATATATAAAGGGCCGGTCTGGTCCTGGGATGTGCGCCCAAAAGTGCTAGTGCCCGTGGGAGTTAAATGACTAGAGTGTTTGACATTACACTCGAGTGCCATCTATCTCGACTATCTAAATGACAATCAAAAGTGCTATGTTCTCTCGTTGTCTATTGACAGCTAAGTACTATACTATACACGTTGTGCTATTGCTATACTTTGTGTATTCGTGCTATGGCCATCCTGCTATTTGTGCTATATTTAGAAACTTGTGCTATTTCAATCACATGCTATCATGCTATCTTTACATTACTTGACTCTCTTGCTCTATCATTAGTTACTCTGCCTTTTTAATACATTAATCATTTAAAGCCTGCTTGATCCTGAGATTTATGTCCCATTGGGCATTATCACTCACCCTGCATTTTTGGTTATGTGTTCTCAGGTGAGACCAAGGATGACACTTGCACTCAAGAGGATGGGAACGACCAGGAGTGAAGTCAAGCGTACCCTAGCGTCTTAGTAATTGTTAGAGTTAGAGTTTTGTCTTTTGCTTTTATTCAGTGTAATTAGGCCCTATAGGATGGCTCTGATGTTGGTGGTTGTAACCAGACATTGGGAATTATTAATGAGATGATTTTGCTTTAACATTTAGTCTTGTCCAATGGTTTGGTGTCTAGTACTCGCTCTATATCCGTTTACTTACAACTACCTCGCATTCCGATATTCCGCGTCGGGGTGTGACAAGAAGCAACCTTCCGACAACAGTTCCGATCAAGAACGGAAGAAAAGTCGGTGCTACGGAGATTCACAGCACCGACCACGCTTGTTCACCGAATACACCCCCCTCGTGGTAGCCCCCGAGTAGATCCTGGCCGAGATCCAGGATGAACAATATGTTCGCTGGCCTCACCGGTTGCACTCTGATCCCTGCAAGCACAACCAGGACAAGTATGTCGCTTCCACCATGACCACAACCACAACACCTCCGAATGCCACCATCTCAAGGATGAGAATGAGTCCTTGATCAAACGCGGCTACCTTGGATGGTACGTGTATCGAAATGAAGACCCGCCTGAGGTGTCGAGAGAGGACCTCGAGCAGCCCATCAACAACAGAACCAAATGGGAGAGAGATCAATGTGAACGCGGGAGGCTCAGGCGCAGGCGGAGAGAGTAGCCAGAACTGATGCAACTATGCTCAGAGGGTGCACCAAGTGGAGTGGTCTCCTACACTACGGTCCACTCCTTATCCGCTAAGCCCAACACACACGCAGTCCGAGGAGGCCATCGCCTTCTCGAACAATGACCTTGTAGGAGTCACGACTCCACACACCAATGCATTGGTCGTTTCGGCCACCATCAAACACTATAATGTGCGGCACATACTAGTGGATAATGGAAGTGCACCTAATGTATTGGCGTACGACTGTTTCCTTTTGATGGGCATGAAAGTCGATCAATTTGTCTCCAGTAGAGATGCCTTGGTTCAGATTCTCTAGAGTTTCGGTACATCCATTGGGTCAGATCTGTCTGCCCATTACTCTGGGAACAGTGTCAAAAAGCGTGACCAAGATGGTAGACTTTCTGGTGATTGGAAGCATGCCAGGGTGCAATGCCATCCTCAGTATAGGTTTGATCGGACACATCAAAGTTGTACCCTCATCCTTGCACCAGAAAATGAAGTTCCCTACCCCGCATGGTGTAGGTGATGTGCTTGGGAACCAACGCGAGTCTCGGTGGTGCTATGTCCTCTCCTTGAGGGACAAAAAGCCCGTAGTAGAAGACCCAGCGGCTCCTCCTGCACCTACCGAAGAGGCTTCGATAACTCATGGAACACTTGCTGAAGACGGATGACGAACTCGACCACATCCTCTACATTGGAGCATTGGTATCGGAAGCCGAGCAACGTCGCTAAAAAAAGTTCCTGCTAGCCATCCTGGACACATTCACTTGGTTGAACGACGAGCTGCCAGACATTTCTCGAGAAGTGATCACTCACCATCTAAACTTGGATCCAAGGGTACCACCTGTACAGTAGAGGAGGTGCCTCGTCAACCGAGAACGACAGACCGTGATCTATGGTCAGGTCACCAAAAGCCGATCAACCGGTCTACTCCAAGAGGCCCAGTATTCGAGGTGGATCTCTAATGTCATCCTCATCCGCAAACCCAACGACAAATGCCCGGTGTGCATAGATTACAAAGATCTTAACAAAGCCACGCCGAAGGATAGCTTCCCTCTACCGTGCATAGACCAACTGGTAGATGCGACGTTCGGGCACGAGATTCTCAGCTTTCTGGACGGCTACTTGGGTTATCACCAGATCAGTTTGCATTCCCCAGATCAAGACGTCACAATGTTCGTGACCGACCTCAGCCTCTACTGCTTCACCAGAATGTCGTTCGGGTTGAAGAACGTCGGCGCAACGTATCAATGACTCGTCAAAAAGATGTTCGAGTAGTAGATCGGGTGCAACATGGAGGTCTATGTCGATGACATGTTGGTCAAGACACGCTTGAGCACCGATCACCTCGCTGATCTAGAAGAAACTTTCACAACTCTGTGGAGATACAACATGAAGCTTAATCCAACCAAGTGCGCCTTTGGAGTCAGATCGAGAAAGTTCCACGGCTTCCTCATGTCCAACAGAGGGATTGAGGCAAACCTCGAAAAGATTTAGGCAATCTTGATGATGAGTAGCCCGAAGAAGATATGCGACGTCCAACAGCTCACTGGACTGCTATCAAGGCTCAAGCGCTAGTAGATTTTGTGGCGGAATGTACTCTCCCTACTAAGGTGGACCCTTCACTGGCAGACGAACCACTGTGGGAACTCTATGTGGACGGATCCTCTTGCATCACAAGGAGTGGTGCATGGCTGGTTCTCACCTCCCCGGAGGGGTTAGAATTCCATTACGCCCTCAAGTTCTACTTTGTCGCCTCTATAACACAGCCAAATATGAAGCACTGCTATCCGGAATCAGAATGGCTAGGCACCTCGGAGCGCTTTGGTTGCGAGCCTTCAGCGATTCGCAGCTAGTTGCCAGCTAGGTTAACGAACAGTTCGAGGCAAGGGAGCCCCGCAAATGGCACAGTACCTTCAACAAGTGAAGTGTCAAGTAAAAGGCCTCCTCTACTTCGAGGTGATGCACGTCCTCAAAAGCAAAACATGTAGGTGTGGATACCGCCGCGGGTCCGTCGGGAACCCCGGGGCGTATAATCCACAAAGAGGGGGGATGAGGTGAGATAGATCGGTGGAAAATAAAAGGAAAATGTGGAAAATAAAAAGATCGTGATCTCCAGGCACGCGAGGGTGCCGAATGGAGAATGCACGGAGAGGGGTGTGAGATGGAAGGAGCGATCGCGAGCGTACCTTTTGAAGCGTGGAGATTGCGCGGGGGACGATGCGGGTCCTTTCTTCCTCTACGAACACGGTCGGATGCGGTAGAGGGTGTTTCCTCGTTCGATTACCCTGACAAAAAAAAAGAGAAAGAGAGAAGGGCGGATTAGCAGGATGTAGTATACAAATTCTCAAAATGAATAAAATGAATGCGAATAGAGGGAGAAGAACACACCTTGGGGTGGTCTTTTAAGCCCCTAAAATGTAGTGTGTGGGTGTATGCATGCATATGTGTGTATAAAGAAAAAGGAGGCCACGTGGGGCCCGGAGGAGATGAAAATATAAAGAGCCACGTGGGGCCGGGAGGAAGTGAAAATGCAAATAAGAGGGAGAAAGAAAGGGGAGGGGGTGCTTCCCCAAATATGAACGGCGCGGCGGCGTTGCCGGTTGGACGGATGGAGAAGAGGAGGGGGACGCTCCTGCTTCGTTCCGCTCCGCGTGAAGAATACGATGGCGCCGGCTCCGAACTCCGAGGAAGGACGGCGTGGATTAGCGCGAGGTAGAAGATCCTCCTGGGCCGGAGTCGAGGCAAGGATTCGGAAGAACTTCACCGCTTCGTGGAACCCCCCTATACAAATGACCCTCGGGGGTCAATTATATAGGTGAAATCATTGAATCGCGTCGGGTACACCCACTGCGACAAGAACCTGAATCGCGTCGGGGTGGAAGGCTGCGACTTGAATCGCATCGGGCTAGCATGCCGCGACATGGATTGCATTGCGTTCGACAGGCCGCGATTCGCAAGCTCAAATTGACGGGACAAGCACATGATTTCCATCATGTCTCTGAATTGCGTCCTGTCAGGGTGCCACGATATGTATCTGAGTCGCATCCGCCAAGGCTGCCGTGACTTGAAACACGGCGGCAATGGCTGACGGGATTACCTTAGGGGCAATTTCCGTGGCAATCAACTCATAAATGCACTGTCTGCTAATGGGGAATTATGATTTGACCTTATGAATCGCGTCTGCTGACAAGGATGCGATTACATGATTTTCTCATGATTGCGGACCTACGCACGACGACTGTCTGGGCCATAGCCTTTTTGACTTTCAAATCGAGACCATCGGATCGGATGCAATTCTCTTTAGGCACGTGCTGATAAATGCATCCGGCATGCATGACGCAAATTTAATGGTTGCGCCCTGCATGGCCATCGCGTTAAGGTCGCGCCCCATGAAGCCGTCGTGTTAAGGTCGCGCCTGTTAGAGCTGTCACGTTAAGGTCCTGAATCGCGTCCACCATCCCAGACGCCTTTCAGAATGCGTCCGCCAGACCCGTCGCGACATGGAATTGATGCCTATAATTCTAGAGGGGCCATGGAAATGGAGGAGAAGCACCGGCGAAGAATGGGGTGATCCAGAATGATTGGGAAAACTACTCTTGCAAGGCAAAAAGAGGGTCATTTGTGGCATTATGTCGCAATATGAAATTTACCCGCGGTGGAGCCGAATTCGCATGTCTACAGCTGCCACGCCTTGGCATCTGCTTTGCAGGGGAGCGAAGTGGAGGGACACAAAGTGGAGTGTAATGGAGTGAAAAAGAAATGTAGCGTAGCGAAGTGGAGTGCAGCGGGAGCGGACTGAAAAGTAGACGCCAATGTGAAAAAAATAGACACGCTTAATCATTGGGTGGCTGCCACCTGATGAGAGTCTTTCACCAACACCCCAGGAAGTCACCACCAAGAAGAAGACCTAAAGAAACAAATGCTTGGATAAAGGAAAGGGATAAGAAAGGAAAGTGTCGCGTGGGGCACGAAAGGAAAGAAAAAGATCAACTTCTAGTGTCGGGGAAGTACCTAAGGACACAATCTGTTAGGTTTCACCATTGTGGGCGTCTGCTACTACCACATGTGGATCTGGGGGAGAGAAGGAGAGATCAACTTCCAGTGTAGGGGAAGTACCTAAGGACACAATCCATTAGGTTGCACCATTGGGGGCGTCTGCCACTGCCTTAGGTGGATCTCTGGGAGTAAAGGCGAAAAAATAAAAGGATAAATCGAAACAAAGGATTCTTAAGAAAATCAGCCCGGAGGCAACAACAAAGAGAGTTGGGTATTCGACGCGGATTGGAATATTTCAAATTGCCTTTGAATTTGAGGCGCAGATGGCCCTCAAATTGGCTTGGAAGAGTGGTTTTCCACTGCGATTTTAACATGCATGTATACTGGGCTAAAAGAAAAAATAAGATTAAAAGTGGAGTAGAAAATAACCAAGGATAATATTGTTACGCCGTGAGTCAGGACCAGGGTTTTATGCATGGGTCCGTCGTCCTCACATGCCAAGCATAACGGCCTATCCGTGCGGCTATGGATCCTCTGGGATAATCATTGTTTTTGGTAAAGGGGAACTCAAATCCCAGATTCCTCAGAGCCACAAGGTCCTTGGTATACTCTAAGGGTATAACATATTGATAACTGATGGTGGGCGCAGCAACTGCAGACTGATTGCGCCGGATGAGGTAACTCGAATCCTGTGCTCAAAACTCATTAGCCAAAAATAAATAAATATCATGGAAAAACATTCAAAGCATGACTTGGAGCATTAATAAAGTATTTAAATAAATAGCTCATTCAGTTTGTTTTTAACCATGAGGATAGGTGATCTCTAGCTAAGGAGTTGGAGTTCAGGATGGGAGGAACCCATGATTAGAAGAAGTGATGCGATTTGACGCAGACAAGTTGTGCTGCGTGCCCGGTGCAATACCATTGTGATTTTTTTTGGATTTTTGAATATTCATTTTTTTTATTTTGGAGATATTTGAATTTTTGTGGTTTTTTTTTGGAAATATTTGAATTTTTTTGATTTTGAGAGTATTCGAACTTTTATGGAGATTTTGAAAATATTTGGATTTTTATGGATTTTGGAAATATTTTATTTTTGTGAGTTTTAGAATATTTGAATTTTGTTTGGGTTTTGGAAATATTTATTTTTTTTGTGATTTTGAAGATATCCCTCTTTTTTTTGGATTTTGAAGACATTGCCATGCCATGGCGGTGTTAGAGTTATAAAAATTGATCGGCGAGGGGTCTTTGTTACCTCCCATGTTATTAAAGAATGCCCAGAGTAGGGCGTGCATTTTAACGTGGCGCCCACGATGTAATTGCACTTGGTTAACAGTGCACTACCAAAGCGATGCCTGAAAAGGCAACTAGGTCTGGCAGTAAGAAGGGAAGAAAACTTTGAGATAAGCTTGGTATGGGTTATCGAGGAGTTGGGTTTGACTTCTTTCTTTGGCACAATCGTCAGAAGATTTAGTCTTATTTAAGTACTGGGGCTTTTCTAATTATTTTTGAATCTTGAGTGATGACCATTTGATTGTAGGGGTATACGTACGACCGAGTCCATTTGGATCTCCGCGAAGACTTTGCCACTCTTTGCCATGCCCTATTATCACTTGATTTATTTTTTTGATTTTTTTGCATGCATACGGCCAGGTCCATTTGGATCTCCGCTGAGACTTTGCCACTCTTGACATGCATTGGACTTTAGTTTTTATTTGGTCATTTAATTTTCCCATTTTTGGGACATCCTCTTATGATGTAGTGCTTTGGGTTGGTTGTCTTGCCCATACTACCTCTACTACCCATATTTTGGCCAAAGAGAGGAGAAACAGATGTTCGTGCCTTTCAGGCGTGGCTGCGATGGTGACGGTGTCTACCGGGAGCAATCGGCTTAGAGCGCCATGATGTGTGTGCAGTGCCCATGCTAAGGGCAAACTTTAATGACCCGGGAGGGAATTTTGGATTCCTAGGTCAGGATTCTTATAACAGAAATGTTGCGACAGCATGACAATGCTGAATATTCATATTTTTTTGGATTTTCAATATAGTAAGAGTTTGAAAGGTAAAAGGAGGACGAATGCCCGGCGTTGGGGCGAGACTCAGAGGTCTACAAGAATTTACATTTTTATTTGGAAATTAAAAAGACAAGTGGGGGCTAAAACCCCGAAAATAACGCGAGAAGGGTCGAAGGACCCGATTAAAGGCGGCGAGGAGAGAGTGGAGGAAAGATTTTGGAGCCGGAGGGGATTGGAAAAGAAGGAGGGCACGGTGCCCTGAAAGAAGAAGAGAATCCGGCTGGGTCGGAGGAGAGAAAGGAAAAAGCGGGCCGCGAGGGGCTAGAAAGGAGGGTGCGCAACATAGGGCACAGGATAGAGAGGTGCCACGTGGGGCACAAGAGGGAGTTGCGCCACGTGGGGCACGGGATGGAGACGTGCCGCGTGGGGCACAAGAAGGAGATGTGCCACGTGGGCACTGGAAAGAGATGTGCCATGTGGGGCACGAAGTGGAGATGTGCCACGTGGGGCACGGAGAGGAGATGTGCCACGAGGGGCACAGAAGGGAGAGTAAGGATTACAAAAAGGGGCGCAATGCCCAGTGCAAGACGATGGATTGCACAATAAATGACAATATAATACCTTCCGTGGGGAGGGAATGTGGAGAACCCACGGAAAGGTGCTAAGAAGCACAAACGATGATTGAAATGAAAAGGAAAAAGATGGAGGCCCCCTGGTCTCTTGCCTTGCCCGGCGTTTGGGCTCCCGCTTGGGAATCGGCGTTCTGACCCTCAGGTATTTCCTCATAAATTTTGCCCAGCGGGTAGATGGTCTTGCTCTTCTCAGAGAGTTTGAATAGCTCTCAATGATTGGAGGATTGTTGACTTCTGTTGGAGTGTCAAATGACGGTGGCAACTCCCTTGGAATGTAGTTTAAGGAAAGGGTGGGGAGTTCCACCAGTAGAGTTGGAAGCAACAAAGAGGGGACCGTGCCCAAAGATTGTGTAGCATTAGTTATGGAAAGGGGCACGTACCCTTGGGTAATAGATTGTGCCAATGATTTGGCGTTGGAGTGCGTGAGCACAATCTAAATGGTTGACCCCTTCACTAGAGTGGGAAGGTTTACAACAATGGTGTGAGGGGTCATGAGAGCTTGGAGGGTTTGATTCCCTATGAGTATTTTGAAATGGGTGCGGTTGGCAACTGGAATGATTGGCATTGATTTAAAAGGCCTCTTGACGGCCATGATTGGAGGGGAGGACTCCCGCTCGGTGAATGTGCCCGGTATTTTGACAATGACCGGCATGCGAGGAATATAATCTTGGATTTTGATAAACATGCCCGGTCCCGGGGCTTCCTTCTACTATACTTGCTTGTTGCTCCTCAAAGGGGTGCACCCACTCCGTTGGATGGGGGTGGATATGGTGGGCGTAATGGGAGGTTGTATGGCCTATGGAGGCGCGATGGGTATGAAGGGGAAGATTTGCTCGGGTCTGGTTTCCAATGGTGCTGGAGTAGTGGGAGGTGTAATGGTGGGTGAAGGTTAATTGTGGAAGGTTTAATGGTAAGGGATGGCAATGTAGGAGGTGTAGGTAAATGGCATATGAACATGACCTCGGAAGGTTCATGGTCGTAACACCAGGTGGTTTCGTAGATGGGTTGGGCGCTGGCAACTTCAACCCGAGCAACATGCTGAGGTGGAGGCTGTTGTGGTGGAGGTACGGGAATCGGCATGGGAGCTGGAGCAGGTGCAATGTAGGGCACAAGAGCTTCTTCTTGAATTGGGGCATTGTAGGGCCCAGTTGGAGGTTGCTGAGTCCGAGGAGGATGAATAAGTGGGCGCCTGAGTGGCAGCATGTTGTGGTAGATGGGTAGCGTATGCGCAGGGGCATATGGTGTGGATGTTGTATGGTGGTGAGGTGGATGGTGGATGGCATCCCCTGATCCTTCCTTTCTCGGATTATTTGATGAAATAGCTTCGCGATCGGGGAGTCCATCATATGAGTCTGAGTGTAACGTCCCCGCTCGTAGAGCTCCTCCATGGAGGTGATTTGGTTCATGGCCAGGATGTGCTTGAACCTTGGAGTAGAGTTGGAAATGATTATTTTAACTTGCTCTGACTCCGGGAGCTCATGTTGTAAGAGAGCGGCCATTGACCTCCAACGGTCAGCAAATTGTACAAAGGCCTCGTAGGCCCTCATCTTCTCAAATGCTAGATCCATGATAGAGAGATAGGGGCTGACGCGGTCTTTGTATCTTTGAAGGAATTTTTTATGTAGAGGGCAGAAGTCTCATGCCTCACTTGGTTCTAAGGAGTCGAACCATTCAAGTGCAGGGCCGTCAAGAGATTTTCTAAATAAATATGCCAAAGTAATGGGGTCTTGCTGCCAACGCGAAGACTCATAGAGAAATTCCTTAACATGGAGGTAGGGGTTACCCGTGCCATTGTACAATCTGTACGTTGGCATTTCCGAAGGATGTATATAAATTTGAGGGAGAGCCGGCATGGCGGAAATGGGGTCACCCGTGGAATTTGAAAGCTTATTTATTTGGTTCTCCAAATTGTTCAATTTTTGGAGAAGAGCATTTTGGAGTAGAGTGGGTTGCTGCTGGGCATGTGAGGGAGTACATGGAGATGGCCTTGAATTGATGGGCCTTCCCAAGGGACGGTCTGTTCAGACCGGAGCACAGGAGTGCAAATGGCTAGATGGCCGGGGTGATGAAGGATATACAGGGGTATGTGGCGAAGTCGTCGGAATGTACAAAGGCGGGTGCTTGGGAGAAGGAGAAGGAGAGTGAGAGGAAGAGGAAGAAGGAGAGGGAGAAGGAGTCACACCCTCAACTAAAGATTGTATCAAATAGAGCTGTTGAGGGGTGAGTTGATCGAGTGCATTTAGAACAGTCTGCACTTTGTGATCTTGGTGGGGGGAAGGCTCTCGCCGGATTTTGATTAGAGTGATGTATGAAGGGACATCAGATTGGCTAGTGCGCGGTGTACGCACATAACTATAAGAAGTGGAAGGTTGTCCCTCACGGTGGTGAAATGGACAGACATGGGATTGGAAAGATTGGACGCTTGAATTATCCTCATAGTCCATATAAAAATTAGCATGATAGCCTGGGTCCATTTTTGACAAGGCAAGCAAAAAAAACAAGTTGAACAAAGATTAATCAATCAATGGCAGTTCAAACAAGTTATAATGCTTAGTGCTTGTTTTTAAGGAGTTTCACGATTATTTTAAATGGATTGAAAATTCATTATGTCACTCCAGGTGAGTTCCTAGTTGGGTAGAAGATGAATACTTTGGGGTGCAACTAGAATCACCTCTCACCATGCAATGGGATAGCTAACCCGAGTCAACGAAGTGGTACCGCCAGCTCGGTCCACCGTGAGGGAATCCACGGGGTACGGAGTCTTACAGGGTTCCCGGAGAAGGTTCGCTAGTCCAAAGGGACGGAATGCCCAATGGGGAGCTTTCCTTCACCAGAAGGGTGTGTAGAGCCTAAGATATGAGGGAAGGAGGTCCCCCGACCGATGCAATATGCCCTGTATGTAGTAGTTTATAGCAAATAAATGGCAGAAGGGGCGCGTTTCTGTCAGCACTGTGAATCGCGGCGGGGCCAGCCGCCGCAACTACGGAATCGCGTCCAGTCACCTGGACGCGGAACTGAGAGCCCCAGAAGACTGTCAGTGCCGCGCCTGGTCCCTGTGGATGACTGCTGGCAGAGACGCAACGGCCTTTGCCACCGCGACAAGAATGCGTCGGCCTTAGCCGGCACGACAAGGAATGTATAATGCGTCCGGGCAGGCAGACGCATTAGCAAAATCCTGAATCGCATCCTCTGTGTAGGACGTGATTCCAAACAGGCACCCGAAAATAACAAAACGAAAGCAATAAAAGGTAGTAAGCAAGAGAGATGTGTAGAAAATAGGATTAAGATATACTAAGGCCAACGCGACAACGGAGACGCGTCGGCCTAGGCCACCGCGACAAGAAAGCTGAACGCATTGGCCTTAGCCGCCGCGACTGTAGAATGAAACGCGTCCGGTACAGTGGACGCGCTATAAACGCGTCCTCTGTGTTGGACACGATTCCAACAGCCACCCGAGGACAGGAAAAAGTGCAGGAAAGCAGGAGATGTAAAAGGAAAAAAATAAAAACTATAGCATGCAACACTGTATAAAGCAGGAAAAGAAAGGAGTGTGCCACGTGGGGCATGAAGGAGGAGGGTAATCAAAGGGGAAAAAAACGCGAAAGAAGACCCACCGTGATCGCCAATCAGTGGATACCGCCGCGGGTCCGTCGGGAACCCCGGGGCATATAATCCACAAAGAGGGGGGGGGGATGAGGTGAGATGGATCGGTGGAAAATGAAAGGAAAATGTGGAAAATAAAAAGATTGTGATCGCCAGGCACGCGAGGGTGCCGAATGGAGAATGCACGGCGAGGGGTGCGAGATGGAAGGAGTGATCGCGAGCATACCTTTTGAAGCATGGAGAGTACGCGGGGGACGATGTGGGTGCTTTCTTCCTCTACGAACACGGCCGGCCACGGTAGAGGGCGTTTCCTCGTTCGATTACCCTGACAAAAAAAAAGACAAAGAAGAGAAGGGCGGATTAGCCAGATATAGTATACAAATTCTCAAAATGAATAAAATGAATGAGAATAGAGAGAGAAGAACACACCTTGTGGTGGTCTTTTAAACCCCTAAAATGTAGGTGTGTGGGTGTATGCATGCATATGTGTGTAAAAAAAAAAAGGAGGCCACGTGGGGTCTGGAGGAGATGAAAATATAAAGAGCCACATGGGGCCTGGAGGAAGTGAAAATGCAAATAAAAGGTAGAAAGAAAGGGGAGGGGTTGCTTCCCCAAATATGAACGGCGCGGTGGCGTTGCCGTTGGATGGATGGAGAAGAGAAGGGAGACGCTCCCGCTTCATTCCGCTCCGCGTGAAGAAGACGATGGCGCCGGCTCCGGACTCCGAGGAAGGACGGCGTGGATTGGCGCGAGGTAGAAGATCCTCTTGGGCCGGAGTCGAGACAGGGATTCGGCAGAACTTCGCCGCTTCGTAGAACCCCCCTCTACAAATGACCCTCGGGGGTCAATTTATAGAGGTGAAATCATTGAATCGCGTCGAGTACAGCCATTGTGACAAGAACCTGAATCGCGTCTGGGTGGCAAGCCACGACTTGAATCGCGACGGGCTAGCACACCGCGACATGGATTGCATTGCGTCCTGGCGGCAGGCTGCGATTCGCAAGGTCAAATTGACGGGACAAGCGCATGATTTCCGTCATGTCTTTGAATTGCGTCCTGTCAGGGCGGCGCGATATGTATCTGAGTCGCGTCCTCCAAGGCTGCCGTGACTTTAAACGTGGGGGCAATGGCCGACGCGATTACCTTAGGGGCAATTTCCGAGGCAATCAACTCATAAATGCGCTGTCAGCTAACGAGGAATTATGATTTGACCTTATGATTGCGGACCTATGTGTGACGACTGTCTGGGCCATTGCCTTTTTGACTTTCAAATCGCATCCATCAGATCAGACGTAATTCACTTTAGGCACGTGCTGATAAACGCGTCCGGCATGCATGACGCAAATTTCATGGTTGCGCCCTGCATGGCCATCGCGTTAAGGTTGCGCCCCATAAAGCCATCGCGTTAAGGTCTTGCTTGTTAGAGTTGTCGCGTTAAGGTCCTAAACCGTGTCCACCATCCTGGACGCCTTTCAGAATGCGTCCGCCAGACCCATCGCGACATGGAATTGATGCCTATAATTCCCGAGGGGCCATGGAAATGGAGGGGAAGCACCGGGGGAAGAATGGGGTGATCCAGAATGATTGGGAAAACTACTCTTGCAAGGCAAAAAGAGGGTCATTCGTGGCATTATGGCGCAATATGAAATTTGCCCGTGGTGGAGGCGAATTCGCGTGTCTACAGTAGGTAGATGCACTTGCTAGACTAGCGTCTTTAGGCGACATCACTCACTCACGATCTGTTTTCATTGAAGAACTCACCTCGCCGAGCACGGAGATAAATGTCGCAACCATTGAAGACGTCCAACCAGCCCCGAGCTAGAAGGATTCCATCCTATCTTATCTTCTTCGAGGTGACCTCCCTTCTGACCAGGCTGAGGCTCGTAAGGTTCTATTATGTAGCCAAAGATTCACCGTCATTGAAGGTCAGCTTTGCCGACACTCCCTTTCCAAACCTCTTTTGAAGTGCCTTAGTCATTCCGAAGTGACACTGGCGATAGAAGTGGTGCATGAGGGTCTGTGCAGTAGCCACCTGGGCGGAAGGTCCCTAGCACGCAATATCCTCCAGGCAGGGTTTTGGTGGCCGACTCTACAAAAGGACAGTTTGTCCTATGCAAAGAGGTTCCCGGAATGTCAGAAGTTCAGTCAGATTATTCATCGGCCTTTCGAACAACTACATTCTCTCTTTGAGCCACGACCTTTTGCTCGGTGGGGAATTCACATCATGGGACTGTTCTTAGAAGCTCAAGGCAGAAAGAAATTCCTCTTGGTCACAATTTACTACTTCACTAAGTGGATCGAAGTGGAACCAGTCACTACCATCACCTATCAGGCAACGTGGAAGTTCGTATAGAAGAACATCCTGTGCCAATTCGGTGTCCCGAAGGTATTCACAACCGACAACGGGAAGCCCTTCGACAACACGTTCTTCAAACAGAAGTGTTTAGAGCTTAGTATCTACAACCACTTCACCTCAGTAGCACATCCCCAGGCGAATGGTTGGTGGAAAATGCCAATCGAACACCGCTGCACAGGATACACATGAGAGTGGAGACAGGAGGAGGTTCGTGGACAGAAGAGCTACCTAATGTACTCTGGTGCCACCGAACAACTGCTCGAGTAGCCATCGAAGAGACCCCCTTCCACTTGGCCTATGGATTTGTAAGTAGCTCTCCCAACACTCCAAACAAGCCACTTCGATGAAGCAGCCAACAATCGCGCGCTGAGGGAAAACCTAGACATGCTCGGCGAACATCAGAACGATGCCAACATAAGGTTGGTCTCCTATCAATAGTGACTTGCACGTTATTACAACTCTAGAGTTCATGAACAGTGCTTCTTCGAAGGAGATATGGTGCTACGCCCGAAGAGCAAAATGAAAACTTGCCCCCAAATGGGAAGGACCTTATAAGGTCACCCAAGTTCCCGGAAAAGGTGCCTACAAGCTGTCTACCCTCAGTGGTGAAACCACACCGAGGACCTGGCATGTTTCGAATCTAAAGGCCTATTATTCGTAAAAAAGGCCTCTTGTACCACTTAGTAGAAAAGAAAATTCCTTACTTCTCCACTCCTTTTCTAACGATTTTTTTTTTTGGAAAGATGGGTGTTTGGTACAACCCCTGGCCGAAGCTCTTTAGCTCGGAAGGCTTGCGCGGTACCTGAAAGCCCCAAAACACTCCAACGAATTCCAATTCGATAAAAAACTTTTCACGAAAAGGAAAAGGATCGGAAAAGGTGCACTTCTTTTCATTCACAGGCAAAAGTTTGTACATAGACCACAGGGGCAAATCACATGACAAAAACAAAAGATACAAGTATCACAGAGCCTGGGTGGATGGGCCAGCGTCTTCGGCGTCGGAGGGCATCCGTCCAAATCAGAAACTGGCGATGCGAATGCCATCAGGTGAGAGTCCCACGTCCATCGTCGACACTCTTGGAGAGCAACGTCAAAGGCCTCGTGGGCGTACTCCACCGTAGCGTGAAGACCCCCTCTTCGGTCCCCAACTTTGAGGCTAACCTTGTAACAGACATTGTCGTAACAGACAGCGTCGACAACACCTCGAGCATCGACCTCACGGAGTACCGCGGTCACGACAGCCTTCTCGACCGCGGGGGAGGCATTGGCCCCCGCACCAACCACGGGGGAAGCGCCGACGAGGCCTCCCCCATGGTAGGTGCGGAAGCTGACGCCTCCTCCGCTGTCAATGAGGAGTTCGGCGCCTCCCTCGTGGATGGTATAGGCACCGTCATAGGTTATGCCACAGTCCCTACATGAGCCGCCTCCGCGACTGACACCTCCTTTATGGCCGCAGGCGTTTCCTCTACTACCACAGGTGCCCCGCTTCCGCTGGCAGGCGCCAGAGCCCCCAACTCTCCAAGAAGCTCCTCTAAGGAATCCTCATCAGACTGGTTGTCGACGGCAACTATGTCCTCACCGATGAGGCAAGAGCTTCCCCATTACAGTCAAGAGCTCTACCACAGCAGACGAGGTCCTCGGCCACTTCTGCTCGGCCGCCTTCACCAACTTCTTCCTCTTCCAAAGTTGAAGTTGGGGGACAACATCCTCTTCCTCCTCGGCCTCCCTCCTCGGATCGCGGTCTCCTTCCGAAGATTAATC
>CM024763.1:102262131-102417781 GCA_014218235.1 Colocasia esculenta | reverse complement strand
TAGACTTGTCGTGATTCAGAGTTGTAGCGACCTGTCAATCTGTCGTGTTATGAAGGCGACAGACCATCCCTTCGTGGTTTAGTGTCTTCACAATCATCAGCTACTGTTGGATTATTTTGACTGTGTACGGTCTTATGAATTCCACGTCTGAACTCATCGTGATTCAGGGGCCAAACCGAGACTGTTCTCTTTACTTAACCAGTTAACCATGTGCATGTGTTACTCTGTGATCATGTTACTCAGTGGTTCAATGGCCTAAAAGTCATCAACCCATGTGAAATCTATAATAACATGAATATGATTCTAATGCTTGATATGAAGTGATTGATCATACTTTTCTTTGATTATGTCTCTTGTCCTTATGATCAAGCTTGATAAAGAATATGTCATACTATAAGTTGTGCTATGAATCTGATTGAAGAGAACATACTATAGATGGACTTGCTTTGTTTAGAGCTTTCCTTTTATGTTACTTGCTATCTTTACGACTTCCCGAATGTGGACTTTCCTTATATGTAAGCTTTCCGAGGTTTCCATATTTGATCATCAATTCCGCATTGTTGGGAAAGTTTCAAGTCACGACACTTACACACTTGCACGATCAGGCACACCCTTCTTTGGAAATTGGAAACTCTCTGTCGGTCATTCTGTATCGGAAGACTAGTGACCTTTTCTCTAAGACCTTCATAAGTCTCTATACTCTGTGAATTCCCTCATAGAGATTGAGCTGGTTGTACCATGAAGTACCTTGGAGATAGAAAGCACTTGTTCTGTGTCTGATCTGTCATTAGTTATACTCTTGTCAAGACATTAAAGTTTATGAAACTTAAGATAGGCCATTATGCTATCCGAATGATCTCTCGAGCTATTGTCATATCTTGAACTCTATGAATGATCATGTCCTTAGTATGATGAGCTTGTTCTTGAAAATCTATGGCCATAATTGTGACACCTCAAATTAATACCAAGTATAAAGCTATAAGTCTAGCATATTTGCACCAGAAAATCACTCAAAGATTTACATTGTTTCATGTCGGTACCATTTCTGGACATATGTACACCGACATGGTGTCACTGGATTTTGGTAACAAATTTTAAGTTTGAAATTACCATAATTATCATAAAAGTATGTTGATTCCAAAAATGTGGATATTGAGAACTTTGGATGCACAGTTAACGAGTTATGTCTGATTTATCTATTTTTAGGACAATTTGTACCTGATAAATATTTATTTTAGAAAATTAAATAAAAATTACTATAAAACTTACCACGTTGTAATGAGACTATGATTGAAATTTCATTTTGATCTGATATCATTTAAATATTAAATTAAGGTTACAAAGAGACCTAAATGAATAGCAAAATCTTTACATAACTTGTTTACGTAAGTTAATTATTTCTTCACCTAGCAGTAACTTGCATCCAAGTGTGAACATGTGTAGGTAGTGGTATGCACATGTAAAAGTGTATATATACATTAGTATAAACATATGTGTGTGTGTGTATCAAAAAAGAATGATAAAATAATACCAAGGGAAGGGATAAACATTTCAGCTTGGACATATATACGTGTAAGTGTGTACTTGTTAGTGTAGCATGCATGAGTGTGTGAGGTGTTAAGAGAAAGTGGGTGCAATGATGAGAAAGTTACGTGTGAGAGTGTGGAAGTATTTAGCATGCATGTGCAAGTATATATATATGTATAGATAGAAGGGGCTGGCAATGGAAGCATTGGAAGAAGAGGAAACACCAGGAAGAAAGGAGTTTTGCAGAAGGAGTAAAGGCCAGCTAGGTTTTGGTGGAAAGAAAGAAGAAGGAAGTAAAGTACAAGGTAGGTATTTTCACACTACCTATAAGATAGTAATGTTTCCCTTGATCCTTAATCAAGTAGTAGATTAATAATTTCAACTAATATAGATCAGAAAGAAATGTTTTATCTGAAGTTTCACTTTAAAAGCCCATCATGTGATTTCTGGATCATTTATATATTTATGTAATTTCTCTTGGTACCATTGCAGACCTCTGTAATTTCTTATGAAATTAGAATTTATTATTATTTTCTCAAAACTTGATATTGATATTTATAGCAGGTTCTTTGATAGAGGACATAAGACCAATCTCTTTGATTAGTAGGTTCAGAAAAGCTAGAGTAGTGTCAACACACATCCTTCATAGTGTTGACTCATATCCTTCAAAGAGTCGACACTATCCTTTAGAGAGTCGACTCACATTTTTCAGAGAGTCGACACTACCCTATAAAGAGTCGACTCATACCCTGTAGAGAGTCTACACTCACCCTTCAGAGAGTCGACACTACCATTCAAAGAGTCGACACTACCCTTCAGAGAGTCAACACACTCTCCATTCAGGTTGACACACCCTGTATTCAGGTCAACCTAACCTATGTTTCTATTGACTCAAGTCGACACACTCAATGTTTGAGGTCGACACTCCCTATTAATCATAGTTTTTTCTTTTGAAATAACTTTTACATGAATTATAGTATATTAAATTCCAGATTTACCTGAAATAGTTATTAAGTTACTCCCTCTTTTAATATTGATTTATAAAGTATTCATGGATCAACTCTTACATGCTAGCTTGTCTCAAATTGTCTTGAAAATTCACTTGCAATGTCTAGGACTTGGGATCTCTGGATCTCTCGTGGATTTATAATGCTGGAATGAGCCAATTAAAGGGCCCTGACGTGGTCCTGGGAGGAGCACCCAGAAGTACTTGTGCCCATGGGAGTGTGAATGGTCTGGTGTGGCATTGCACCTAAAGTTCATGTTAAATTTACTAGACATCTTATAGCAACCTGGATTTTTTCAAAAATAATAATAATAAAAGTTTAATAATAATAAAAATAAAAGTAATTAGAAAATCAAAGAAAAGAGAATTAAATAAAACCCATCAAATGAAAATAAGTAATGGGCGCTATTAAATGGACCCATTAGATATTAGTGGGCTAAATTATAGATTTTAAAAAGGGGAATAATAGAGAAATACCCAAAATTTGTAACTAAAATATTACTTAAATAGAAAAGAGGTATTTCATGCATTAAAATAGAAGTTTGAGTTGGATTGGGATTCCTAAACCTACCCTAATGGGTTGGCCACGAAATCATCTCTCTCCCAACCCAAATAGGAGATCTCTGGTTTTAAAAGGGGAGAGGAAAATAGGAGATTCAGAATTTAATAGGAATTAGACTTAAACTAGGAAAGGGAATAGGGAGAAGCTTAAATACTTCTCATAAACCCTCATGGCCGGTTCTAGCTCGTGCCAAGAGGTTTCTGGACTAGGAGGAGAGGCCAAGAGGAGGAGAATTGGTGGAGAGGAAGGATCTCTCAAGTTCTTCCCCGAGTTCTTCAAGTCTTACCCTAGAAGAGGAAAACGATCAAATGCAGGCATTCTTACAAGCATAAACCATGAAACCTTTTCTGTAGGATGTCTCGTCTATCAGGAACAAAAGCTCTTTGGTTTCATAATTTTCCATCGAGCGTATCTTTCGTTCTTGATTTTTCATGTTCTGCAACTTACATGACCACGAACCCTCTTCTTAATTCTTGATCTCCTTGTATACTCAACCCCATGCCACATAATTTTTGTTGTAGGAACTGAGGCATGTTAGTCATCTTTTGCTTCTGAAAGCCCTCAATGTGATTCATCCTATCTTGCGAATTTAATCGTTGATCTCAACTATGTACTGTTTCATGTTCATCATGAATACCCGTGTTTAAAACATGTCTAAACCCTGATTGTTTTCCAATTTCCTATTTATTGTAAGCACCCATGCATGTCTAGGTCGTTTTGCAACTGGTTTCATGATTTTTCATTGACTATCCAATTAATTGTGATTTTCTGAATCACCCTGTGTCAAATAGGTTAAGTTCTGACCCGCAATCCAATGTAAAGTCCTTCCCTGTCGGACTCGGGCGCAGACCCTGTGAACACGACGGCTCGATAGGCCACATTCACAAGGGCCATCGCGACAATGCACTCTATTGCTATATGATCGCGACAGGGCCCATTGTCGCGATCTGCTGCCCGACCTGACTAGGCCTGTCGCGACCTGTACAACACCCCGTCGCGATCTCAGTTGACCCCGTCGCGACTTTCATTAGGGTACGTCGCGATCTAGGTTTTTACAAGAAACCTTCTGTCTCAGTAATGCTTGATTATCTACAGTGTTTGTACTCTTGTTTAACAGTCATACATACAGAAAATAACTCTTGTTATAAATTAAACGTTTATGCATGATTAAAATACATGCACATGATCCTTTCTATCTACAATTTCATGACACTTACACACTTTGAACCATCCAATTATGACGTAATTTGGCATGAAATTATTTCATGATACATCTGGTAATTTATGCAATTAAATTACCATATTTTAAATATACTTGTCTATTGTTTCTCGTGATGTTTTGGGAATACCGATATCGACGCTCCACTGTTCTAGAACTCCTCTAGAATGTCGAGCACTTGTTTCTTTATACACACTTTCTTGACTTGGACGAACTCTCCGTCGGATACTCCTTCTGTCGGACTACTAAGTCTTCGTTCAAGGCCTCCGTAAGCTCCTCTGTCCATAGATTCCCACATGGTCGACGAGCCAGTTGTACCCTAACACCTATTACACCCTTTAGGGATTAATATGGTCCAAACGGCTATTAGAAATTCACTCTCGTCTTGAATCACGCCGGACCTCTGGACCTGTGCTTAACATGGCCAGTGGTAAAGTCGTGAGTTCCGCCTGACTGCCAACACCATGTGCGCGTGTTGTGCAACTGTTACTATCGCTCGTTACTCGACGTTTCATGTGTAAGGTCCACTAACACTCATGTACACTCTATTCTCTCATCTATTCACGTTCACTCTTCTATCTCGTCTATTCATCTAGTGCTCTCATCTACTTCTTGGTACTCTATATTGGCCATTGACTGATTGTCTAAAGATAAATAATAGAACCAATGCCTGGCAATATATAAGGGCCCGATCTGGTCTTGGGATGTGCGCCCAAATTGCTAGTGCCCATGGGAATTAAATGATTAGAGTGGTTGGCATTACACTCAAGTGCTATCTATCTTGACTATCTAAATGACAATAAAAAGTGCTATTTTCTCTCGTTGTCCATTGACAACAAAGTGATATGCTATACTCGTTGTGCTATTGCTATACTTGGTGCTGTTTGTGCGATGGCCATCTCGCTATACTCGACATTATGCTATCCTGCTATTATTGTGCTATTCCTAATACCTGTGCTATTTTTGGAATGTCTATATTTGGAAAGTTGTACTATTTCATTCACGTGCTATTCTGCTATCTTTTACTTGACTCTCTTGCTCTATCATTAGTTACTCTGCCATTAATACATTAACTATTTAAAGCCTGCTTGATTAATGAGATTTAAGTCCTATTGAGCGTTATTGCTCACCCTGCGTTATTTGTCGTTGTGTTCTCAGGTGAGACCGAGGATGAACCATACACTCAAGAGGACGGGAACGACCTGGAGTGATGTCATGAGTACCCTAGTGTCCTATTGCTATGTTTAGCGTCGTAGTAGTTAGGTTTGAAGTTTAGTCTTTTGCCTTCTTTCAATATAATTGGGCCCTATAGATTGGCTATGATATTAGTGGTTGTAACTAGGCATTTGAAAGTATAAATGAAATGAATTTGCTTTAGTATTATTCATTGCGAAATGGTTTGATGTCTTGTACTTGCTCTATACCCTTTACTTGCAACTGCCTCGCATTCTGATATTCCGCGTCGGGGCGTGACAATTTTGTGGTATCAGAGCCTAGGTTATTCTTAAGTATAGGATGATCTAGGTTAACCCGCCTCGACTAGAGTCAATTATCCACCTATGTGAGTTGAGGTTAGAGCCAAGGGTAACTAGCTAAAATAAACTCACACATGCACAAATTAAATTCTACATCGATATCATGACAATAAGTTATTTTGTAGGAACTAAGCAATCAAGATGACTGCTGAACGTGCTCAAATGAGGGGCATGCAACAAACCATCCAAGAACTGACACGCGCCATTGTGCAAGCTACTCAAGGAGGTGGCAATCGTAGTGCAGGCGACCTGCATCACAACTACAGAAGTCTGAACCCACCTAGGTTCAGCAGATCCATGGATCCGGATGAAGCTGAGCACTGGCTCCAAGAGATGGATAGAAATTTCTGTGTCATGCAATGTGCAGCGGGGGACAAGCTGCTACTGGCCACGTTCCAATTGGAGAAGGATGCCCGCGCTTGGTGGGAGTTAGTGGAAGCTACTAGAGAGAATGGGCAATTCATCTGGAACGAGTTTAAAGAAGCGTTCAACTCCAAATACTTCTCCGAGCGTGTTCAAGAAAAGAAGGCTGCGGAATTCGCTGCTCTTAAATAGTGGAGCTTGAATGTGGCCAAATATGAAGCCCAGTTCTCTAGACTGGCATGCTATGCTGTACGTCTGGTGAACACTGAAAGGATGAAGGCTAAGCGCTTTCTAAACGGCATTAAGCTCCACTACATCACTCAACTCGCACCTCTCGACATTCAGACTTATGCCGAGACGGTAAAGAAAGCCCATTGTTGGAAGACGCTACGGACTTCACCGACCGTATCAAACAGAAGTTCGTCAAGAAGGAAGTGACCTCGGGTCAATCATCTGCTAAGCCTACCAGCGGTAAGAAGCGTCCCTTCAACATCACGGAGGGATCTAGCCAAGAAAGGAAGCCCAAGGTTTTCGTACCCATCACTCCAACAAAGAGCCACTGCAAACACTGTGACAAGCCTGGTCACATGGCTGATGAATGCTGGAGGAAAGCCGGCACGTGTCTGTGCTGCGGAAGTCGCAGCACCGCATCCCCGAGTGCCTGCATGATGAGGAACCTGCTATGGAGTGTGGCGTGGTTGAAGGTACCCTTCAAGTTTTCTCATTATCAACATTTGTTTTATTGATACTGGAGCCACTCATTCATTTATATCTCAACTTTTGCTGATACTGTGAATGCTAAACCTATATCCATGGGTTGTGAGTTCTCTGTCACAACTCCATTAGGGGAAAAGGAAAAATTAAACAATACTTTACCTCTGCCGATGTAATGATCAGAGACCATAACCTAAAAGCCGACCTGGTGTGTATGACCATGGAAGGCTATGATGTAATTTTGGGAGCCGATTGGTTGTCCACATATGGAGCAAGTGTCGACTGTAAGAAAGGGAAGGTTACCTTTAGTGACTTTCCTAGATTGGCATTCTCTGGAATTAGACATAAGACACGGATGTCTATAATCTCTGCCATAAAAGCCCACAACATGATAAGGAAATGTTGTATTGCTTTCCTAGCAGCCGTAGTTTTGGAAAAGATGGGTTCTAAGATAGAAGACATCCTCATAGTCCAAGATTTTCCCGATGTGTTTCCTAAATATCTGCTAGGGATTCCCCTGGAACGTGATGTCAACTTTGCCATCGAGCTGATCCCTACAGCTTCCCCGGTATCACGTCGACCGTACCAGATGTCACATGTGGAGCTAAAGGAATTGAAGGCGCAACTGATGGAGCTGCTAGAGAAAGGGTTCATCAGACCCAGTACTTCCCCATGGGGAGCACCTGTGCTGTTCGTTAAGAAGAAAGATGGATCGATGAGGCTATGCATCGATTATCGTCAGCTCAATCAGTTAACCATCAAGAACAAGTATCCATTGCCTAAAGTCGATGAACTTTTCGACCAAATATCTGGAGCTCAATATTTCTCCAAGATCGACCTTTGATCGGGCTACCATCAAATGAGGATCAAGGATGACGATATTTTCAAAACAGCATTCAAGAGTAGGTATGGACACTACGAATTCTTCGTTATGCCTTTTTGTCTAACCAATGCTCCTGCAGCCTTTATGCAACTCATGAACAACATATATCGGCCATACCTTGACAACTTCGTGGTCGTCTTCATCATCGATATCCTCATATTCTCCAAGACCAAAGAAGAACATGAAAAACATTTGAGGACCGCACTACAAGTTCTGCGAGACAATCAGATGTACGCAAAGCTTAGCAAGTGCGAATTCTAGCTCGAAGAAGTATCCTTCTTGGGTCATGTCATCTCAAAGGATGGCATCTCCGTCGATCCTTCCAAAGTTGAAGCCGTACTCAATTGGGAGAGACCAACCAACGTCATCGAAATCAGAAGTTTCCTAGGACTGGCTGGCTATTACAGGCAGTTCATTAAGGACTTCTCAAAGATCGCTGTTCCTCTCACGTGTCTGACACGAAAGGAGAATCCATACTCCTGGATTAAAGAGTGTGAGAAAAGTTTCCAAACCCTCAAAGAGTGTCTTACCTCAGCACCTGTTCTCGCTCTGCCAATAGAGGGAGAGGGTTTCTCTGTCTACACCAATGCCTCAGGAATCGGGCTAGGTTGTGTACTCATGCAAAAGGAGAAGGTCATCGCCTATTCTTCAAGACAACTGAAGACACATGAAGTCACTACCCTGTACATGATCTCGAGCTGGCTGTCGTGGTCTTCGCCTTGAAGATTTGGAGACACTATCTATATGGCGAGCAATTCACTGTCTACGTAGACCATAAAAGTCTGAAGTATTTATTCTCTCAGAAGGAACTCAACATGAGACAAAGAAGATGGCTGGAATACTTGAAAATTTTTGACTTCCACATCCAATACCACCCAGGCAAGGGAAATGTCGTGGCTGATGCTCTTAGTAGGAAGCCAATGGCATTTGTCTCAAGTCTAGTCCTTGATGAGATGCAACTACTAGAACAATTCATAAGGTTAGACTTAAGTATCGAACATAGAGTCTTGGTTGCCAATATCAAGATTCAATCTGATCTGGTAGAGGAGATCAAAGCTCAACAAGACAATGATCCATTCTTAGTTCGCGTCAAAGAAACTCTAACTGAAAGACCGGACTTTGCAATGGCTGAAGACGGAAGGCTTGTCTTTCAAGGAAGGACATGTGTTCCCGACAATGAAGAACTAAAGAGAAGACTAATGGATGAAGCTCACAAGACAAGGTATACTATTCATCCAGGAGGTACAAAAATGTATAAAGATATGAAAAGAACGTTTTGGTCTCCGAACATGAAGAGAGAGGTAGCTGAACATGCCGCTCACTGCCTTACTTGCCAACAAGTAAAAGCGGAACACCTGCGCCCTGTTGATGTACTCAGACCCCTTGATATTCTGGAATGGAAATGGGAAAGTATCGACATAGACTTCATCATGGTTTACCCAAGACTCGTGTGGACTCGACGCCATATGGGTCATTGTGGACCGACTAACCAAATCTGCCCTTCTTTCTGCCTATAAAGAGTAAGTGGTCAGTGGAGGTACTAGCGGCCTTATGTCAGGAGATTGTAAGACTACATGGCATTCCATCATCTATTGTTTCGGATCGAGATCCGAGATTCACATCTCATTTTTGGAAAGGACTGCAAGGTGCACTAGGTACTAAACTCAACTTTAGTACCGCATTCCATCCACAAACCGATGGGCAAACTGAAAGAACCAACCAAATAGTGGAAGACATGTTGAGAGCTTGCACCATAGATTTTCAAGGTTGTTGGAATGAGCACCTACCACTAATTGAGTTCGTCTATAACAACAGTTATCAGGCAAGCATTAAGATGGCACCATTCGAAGCGCTCTACGGAAGGAACTGTAGATCTCCTGCATGCTGGAATGAGGTTGGAGAACAACAATGGCTAGGCCCAGACATGGTGCAACGGACCACAAAGGACATTCAGGTAATCAGACCGGCTCAAAATTTCCCAATCCAGACAGAAGAGCTACGCCGACAAAAGAAGGCGAGACCTGGAATTTCAAGTGGGTGATCATGTATTTCTAAAAGTGTCACCTACTCGTGGCATCCAAAGATTCGGTGTAAAGGGAAAGCTCAACCCTAGATTCATTAGTCCTTTTGAAGTACTCGAAAGGGTTGGTGAGGTTGCATACCGGCTGGCGTTGCCACCGGATTTGTCATGTGTATACAATGTGTTCCATGTTTCTATGCTTAGGAAATATGTGTACGACCTCACGCACATCATTCGCCATGAGAAGTTGGTGTTGAACAAGGATGTGACATACGAAGAGAAACAGTCAAGATACTGGAACAGAAGATACAACAACTTAGGAGCCGTCCCATCCATGTGGTTAAAGTCCTATGGAATAACTGTGGAGTGGAAGAAGCAACCAGGGAACCAGAAGGAACCATCAGACGGAACTACCCCGATCTTTTCGGTAAGACATTCCCTCCATTATGAACATATGAGTTTGGGGACCAAATTCTTTTTAAGAGGGGGAGGATGTAGCAACTTGGATTTTTTCAAAATAATAATAATAAAAGTTTAATAAAAATAAAAATAAAAGTAATTAGAAAATCAAAGAAAAGAGAATTAAATAAAACCCATCAAATGAAAATAAGTAATGAGCTCTATTAAATGGACCCATTGGAAATTAGTGGGCTAAGTTAGATATTTTAAAAAGGGGAATAATAGAGAAATACCCAAAATTCGTAACTAAAATATTACTTAAATAGAAAAGAGGTATTTAATGCATTAAAAATAGATGTTTGAGTTGGATTGAGATTCCTAAACCTACCCAACTGGTTGGCCATGAAATCCTCTCTCTCCCATCTCAAATAGGAGATCTCTTGCTTAAAATGGAGAGAAAATAGGAGATTCGGAATTAATAGGAATTAGACTTAAACTAGGAAATGGAATAGGGAGAAGCTAAATACTTCTCTTAAACCCTCATGGCCGGCCCTAGCTCGTGCCAAGAGGTTCCTGGACCAGGAGGAGAGGCCAAGAGGAGGAGAATTCGGAGAGGAAGGATCTCTCAAGTTCTTCCGAGTTCTTCAAGTCTTAACCCTAGAAGAGGAAAACGATCAAAGGTAGGCATTCTCACAAGCATAAACCATGAAACGTTTCTGTAGGATGTCTCGTCTATCAGTAACAAAAGCCCTTTGGTTTCATAATTTTCCATCGAGCATATCTTTCGTTCTTGATTTTTCATGTTCTGCAACTTATATGACCCCGAACCCTCTTCTTGATTCTTGATCCCTTGCATACTCAACCCCATGCCACGAGATTTTTACTATAGGAACTGATGCATGTTAGGCATCTTTTGCCCATGAAAGCCCTAAATTTGATTCATCCTATCTTGTGAATTTAATCGTTGATCTCAACTATGTACTGTTTCATGTTCATCATGAATGCCCGTGTTTAAAACATGTCTAAACCCTGATTTTCTTCCAATTTCCTATTTATTGTAAGTACCCATACATGTCTAGGTCGTTTCACAACTGGTTTCATGATCTTTCATTGACTATACAATTAGTTGTGATTTTCTTAATCACCCTGTGTCAAATAGGGTAAGTTCTGGCCAGCAATCCAATGTAAAGTCCTTTCCCTGTCGGACTCGGGCGCAGACCCTGTGAATGCGACGGCTCGACAGGCCGCGTTCACAAGGGCCGTCGTGGCAGTGCACTCTGTCGCTATATGATCCCGACAGGGCATGTTGTCGCAATCTGCTGCCCGACCTGACTAGGCCTGTCGCGACCTGTACAACACCCCGTCGCGATCTCAGTTGACCCCGTCGCGACTTTCATTAGGGTACGTCGCGAACTAGGTTTTTACAAGAACCCCTGTCTCAGCAATGCTTGATTATGTACAGTGTTTGTACTCTTGTTTAACAGTCATACATACAGAAAATAACTCTTGTTATAAATTAAACATTTATGCATGATTAAAATACATGCACATGATCCTTTCTATCTACAATTTCATGACACTTACACACACTTTGAACCATCCAATTATGACGTAATTTGGCATGAAATTATTTCATGATACATCTGGTAATTTATGCAATTAAATTACCATATTTTAAATATACTTGTCTATTGTTTCTCGTGATGTTTTGGGAATACCGATATCGACGCTCCACTGTTCTAGAACTCCTCTAGATGTCGAGCACTTGTTTCTATATACACACTTTCTTGACTTGGAGAACTCTCCGTCGGATACTCCTTCTGTCGGATTAGTAAGTCTTTATTCAAGGCCTCGTAAGTCTCCTCTCTGTCCGGATTCCCACATGGTCGACGAGCCAGTTGTACCCTAACACCTATTACACCCTTTAGGGATCAATATGGTCCAAACGGCTATTAGAAATTCACTCTCGTCTTGAATCACGCCGGACCTTTGGACCTGTGCTTAACATGGGCAGTGGTAAAGTCGTGAGTTCCGCCTGACTGCCAACACCATGTGCACGTGTTGTGCAACTGTACTATCGCTCATTACTCGACGTTTCATGTGCAAGGTCCACTAACTCTTATCTACTCTATTCGCTCACTATTCACGTTCACTCTTCTATCTCGTCTATTCATCTATTGCTCTCATATACTTCTTGGTACTCTATATTGGCCATTGACTGATTGTCTAAAGATAAACAATATAACCAATGCTTGGCAATATATAAAGGGCCTGATCTGGTCCTGGGATGTGCGCCCGAAAGTGCTAGTGCCCATGGGAGTTAAATGATCAGAGTGTTTGGGATTACACTCAAGTGCTATCTATCTTGACTATCTAAATGACAATCAAAAAGTGCTATATTCTCTCATTGTCCATTGACAACAAAGTGTTGTGCCATACTCGTTGTGCTATTGCTATACTTGGTGCTATTTGTGCTATGGCCATCTCGCTATACTCGACATTATGTTATCCTGCTACTGTTGTGCTATTCCTGACACCTGTGCTATTTTTGAAAAGTTGTACTATTTCGTTCACGTGCTATTCTGCTATATTTTACTTGACTCTCTCGCTCTATCATTAGTTACTCTGCCTTTAATGCATTAACTATTTAAAGCCTGCTTGATTATTGAGATTTAAGTCCTACTGGGCGTTATCGTTCACCCTGCGTTATTTGTTGTTTTGTTCTCAGGTGAGACCGAGGATGAACCATACACTCAAGAGGACGGGAACGACCTGGAGTGATGTCATGAGTACCCTAGTGTCCTATTGCTATGTTTAGCGCCGTAGTAGTTAGGTTTGAAGTTTAGTCTTTTGCCTTCTTTCAATATAATTGGGCCCTATAGATTGGCTCTGATATTAGTGGTTGTAACTAGGCATTTGAAAGTATTAATGAAATGAATTTGCTTTAGTATTATTCATTGCGAAATGGTTTGATGTCTAGTACTCGCTCTATACCCTTTACTTGCAACTGCCTCGCATTCCATATTCCGCGTCGGGGAGTGACACATCTGGTTTCAGATAGTATATATTTGAGTACTTGATACTCAATATCTAGTTGTCAATACATGAAAAATTCTCACTTCTTGAGAACTTATCTTTATAAACTTGTTATACTTGACTCTTCTTGTTTATGATTTTATCCTTCACTTGATAGTACATGCCTAACATCCTTAAGGTGACATTCTTGCTACATATGGGTCAAGGTGTTCTACTTAAGCTTGATATACCCTCTCATTACCATGTCAATATTCAGTATACTTATTCATCAAATTTTTGTACCACTGTTTTAATGTCTTAATCACTTAAACCCCGGGCAGTATGAATTTACCTACTGGGCAATTAGCTCATAATGTGATTATAACATTTTTTCCAGATTCTAGTGAGACTGATAAGGAAGAGGGCGAGCAAGGGACTGAGGAGTGGACATGAAGAACCACTTTTATACTTTTTTGTTTGTCTCTTTTTATGCAATTACTTGCTACCTACTAAGTGAAGAACTTTGACTGTGTGATATAAGGATAATATATGTAAATATAATGTCATATTTTCCTTCTACCCACATGTTGTTACACTTAATTTGAATGACATCTGTGTGCACCCGGGTTTTCTGCCGCACTCTGGGCATCACAGATTGAGTGGTATCAGAGCAACAGTGGGCAGGTAGTCCATCCTAGGATTATCACCTAAGGTCTTGTAAATAACCTGTGAGGTGGGATTAGAGCCAATAGGATTGTGTGACAAACTTGGAGATTTATAGATCTGATTTATATAAATTCTCATGTTCATTTATTTCAGCATAATGGCTGGACATGCTAGGGACTGATTGCTCGAGATTCTGTAAGCTTGGTGGCTGGATGGGGAAGAATATAGCCGAGATTAGGGAGCCCTCCATTCAGTGATTAAAGATTGGGTTACAATTTTAGCAGGTTATGGATGAGCAGAAGATGTGCCTCAAGTTCTTGAATGTGTCGCTCAAATTCAAGAATTACTAGATGGCTTACAATAACACAGGAATTGCTACTAAATCGAGCTGAAGAGCGATGGGATGCAATTCATGAAGTCACTCACGAAATATATCATGATCAAGATGCACCACGTAATGTAGCAACTCTAAATTTTAAATATTGATAAATGTTATTAAATTAAGAAAAATAAAATTTAGTTGAATAAATATGATAAATAGATTTAAATTAGAATAAAAAGGGAAATAATTGAATAAAAGGGAATTAAATTAAAATCCATTAAGCTAAATTAGTAGATCGGTTATATTAATGGTCCACACAAGAAGTAATGGGCCAAAAAGCCAAGAGCCCATCTTTGGATGGGAGGTAATTAAGCTAAATTCACACTTTAAATAATAATAATTAGAAAAGGGCTAACATAATTACTAATTAACCCATAATTATCCTAAAAAGGAGTCATCATCCCATCCTAACCATTACCCATGAAATTAGCCCTCTCATCTATCCTATTAGGTGGATAAAAGCCAATAAAATAGGGAGATAACATGGAAATTCGTAGCTAAGAGGAGAAGTAAGAGTGGAAGAGAAAGAGACTCTTAAACAACCTAATAGACCTCTAGTTCGTGTCTACCAAGTCTCATTTGATTGCTGGAGCTCTGAAGAACGAAGAGAGGAGGCTGAGGACAAGGAGCAAGGAGAGGAAGAGCTTGGAGCAAGAGGATCTCACCTTCTACTTCGTCCAAAACCCTAGGTTTTCATTACAGTATGAAAAGGTAGGCAATCTCTCAAGCTTAACCTAATTAAACTCTACCCTAAGTAGACCTTGATCCCCTCCTTTAAAGCCCTATGATTGCCTTAATTTTCGTTGCTCCAAGAGAGAGTATTAAATACTCTAATCTCTGTCATCATCATGTACTCGAACCATCTTATTTGACCTCAATCCATGTATAAACTTGGTTACATACCTTGCAAATTTTATCATGAATACTGCATGATGTTAGCCTTCAAATGATCCTATTTCCCCCAATTTTCATAATGCATCATATGCAAATTAAATTGTTTTTCATGACTATACACGTTTTAGGTGACCGAAATGTAACCTGATTAAAGCATGTCCAATACTTGTTTATTTTCTAATTCCTTGTGCATGTTGCTACATCTACATGTCAACTTTCATTCAAAACTTGTTTCACATTTTGGATGTTTCTACGATTTTATATGGAATTTTAAATGACCCTATATCATGCATGGAAGGATGGACCCAACCTGAAAAATGGCTGATTTCCCTTTCTGGGTTCAGGCCGCCTTTCTGAAATCGCAACGGCCCGACCCGTCGCGATCTCAGAACGGTCGCGACTGGCCAGACCGTTGCGTCATAAATATGACAGCCCGCGCCGTAGTAGTTTCCTCCCGGTTTACACCAGCCCGGCCCGGTTCAGCAGACGCGACCGAACCGCCTGTCGCGACATGAAACGCGACGGGGACCCCCGACACGATTTGAAAATGTCGCAAGAAACCCTTATTTGCTCATATACCCTGCTATTTATACCATTTGACCCTTGTTTAAACTTAATGAAGCACTGTAATGCATAGTAATGATCTGAATATTTATATTTTGTAATAATTACATAAATTCAATTAAATAAAAGCCATGTGCATAATTTTCATGCTCTCATGATTTCATTAAACTTGCACACACCCAATATGAATATTTGTCATGAGACCGTTTTAAACTAATCAATAATATATCTGGTAATTAAGAGTAATTATTCACATAAATTCCCAATTATTTAAATGATACTTGTCTTCGTTTTATTCGCGTGAATTGTACACCGTTATCGCGTCCCTCTGCCATCGAGCACTCGAGGCAAGACGTACAACGTTTCATTACACACTTTTTCTTGGTATGGACCACCTCTCCGTTGGGAATACTCCTGACTGGACCAGGGACTCCTTGTCAAGGCCTCCGTAAGTCTCTGTGGCTTAGGCGGATGTTCCATTGCCGACGAGCTAGTTGTACCCTTAAAACCCGTTACACCCTTAGGGATCGGCATGATCCAAACGGCCTTAGTGTGTTTCCTTCTTATTTAGGGATCACGCCGAACCATCTGGTCAGTGCTCATAGCATGGCTAGTGGGCGGTTGTGACTTCTACTGACTATTGGCACCCGACCTAGTGTTGTGCAACTGTTACTATCGACTGTTTAATGTTGTTTTATGAATATGTCCCTACTCTCATCTATTATATTTATACTTTCATCTGTTCATGTAACACCTAGAAATTCAGCAATTGAAAAAAATTATAAATAAATCGAAATAAATAATTTCCATATTATCATAATGATAAAACATTCGTACCACTATGAACGTGCAAAAACACATTGGAAAATTCCGTAAAAATTATAAATCAACCCCAAACATTATTCCTATGTGTTCCATGAAGAACTTTGTGCAACGAAAAAATCCAATTGGCCAAGTGTACGTCACAATGTGACTAATTATCTAAATTAGGAAACTAAGTCGGAAAATTGTTAACGCAGAAAAATAGCACGACAAGAAATTAAATAAATATGTTGGAGAGACTTCCAACATCATGTGTTGATGACCCATTATCAAAATTGGGCCAATAGATCACTTTTGGCCCAAAAATAAAATGAAGCAAGAGAAATACCAAAAATTCATACCTATAATTATGTGGTAAATTGTGAGGGTAAATTAGGGTTAATACTGGAGGAATTGGCCATGGATGGCAATCCAATTCGTGCCTAGCCATGCTAGGAACCTTCCAATGTTGCTCCTACCTCTATTGGGAGGAGAAATCCTGAAATATGGCAACCACCCATGCATAAACCACAACCCCTCTTTCCTAAGACCATTAGGACTTGAATAAATCCTAGATGTATAAATAAATGTGAATAGACTTGTGGGGAAGCTTTACCATCATGTTGGGGTCGTGTGGAGGTGAGCTAGGGCACCAGAGGAGGAGAGGAACGGCTGGGAACCGGAGCTTCATCCCCTACATCCTCTGCTGCGTCCAGAACCACAATTTGCTTTGATCTTCACAAAGGTAGATGATCCCAGGCAGAAAACTTTAGTTGCACATAACTATGGTTAGAGCATCGTGTCTAGTTCGATTTGCAGGTGGTTTTCCCAATTTTCATGGAGTACATGAGCCGTATTAAGCGTTTTCCCCAAGTCGCGCAAGTTTTCCCAATTTTCATGGAGTACATGAGTCGTATTAAGCATTTTTCCCAAGTCGCGCACTGTTAGGGCTTTTCCTGTTCTTCATATGTTGCATGTGATTTGAGACCGAAATAGATCCAACCCACAACATGAATGTTCTTCTACTAGTTTACCTCGTCATCTTTTGTGTTGAGAGTTTTATCTAAATGTTAATATATTCCAAGTTATAGGTCTGACATGAAGGTTGCAACGAAGTCACATATGTTTAGGATGTTTTACCTTCTTCAGAGGTTTCATATGAATCGAGACCGAATTAGATTCAACCCAAAACATGAAAGTTCTTCTACTATTGTCCTCATCATGTTTCATGTTGAGAGGTTTGTCTAAATGTCAGTGTATAGAGAGTTATAAGCATTGCATGATGATCGGTTCCTGTTTCACCCGTTTTCGATCTAAGCTTTGAACCGCGACGGGAACACCCGACGTGATTTAGACGGTTTTCCCGCCCAAAGATTTTCGTTGATTTTTAGATTGCCTTATTAAATGAATTTCTTGAACGCGACGGGATACCCCGTCGGGATTCAATGTTAAAGGCATCCACCTAAGTAGACGCGATTTTCGTTCTTAACAATTTCGTTATGTTTCGACTGTGCATTGTGCTATGAAATGTGTCCACTGTGTAGGACGCGATTTTAGAGTCAACCCGAGACTGTTTTAATACATTGTCTAGTCTTGTTTATGCATATCTTTATGTAGTATCATGTCATATAACTATGCACTAGCTTAAAAGTGAATAACCTACATGAAATTATAATGATTTGAATATCTATTCTAAGTGCAATGATTAGACTAATGCCAGCTACCATGTGATCATATGATTGATATATGTTATGTTCATGATCTATCCGTCCACAATTGAAATGTGATTAATGATTAAAGTACTGCAACCATGAAATAGATTGAAATGCATACATGTCATGCATGTTGTTACTCACTTTCCATAATGTTTTAACCGGTGGATTGTTGATTGAGACGCGCTCTACACGTCACATTGCACTTATAGGCAGCCCTTTCTTGGGGATTTGAAAGCTCTCTATGAGTCATTCCGTATCGGTAGACTAGCAACCTTTTCTCTAAGACCTCCGTAAATCTCCGTACTTCATGGATTCCCTCATGAAGACCGAGTTGGTTGTACCAAAGAAGTACCGAAAGATAGAATGCACTTCTATTCTTATCACGTTCTCGTGAGAGTGATTTGATAATATTGAAACCAACCCATTAAATGTAAAGATTGAACTAATAAGAATAAGTCGTGATACTATCGGTTCACAACTATGCCTGTGCAAGCCCTGTTTGGTCCTGGGGGGAGCACCCGAAATACTTAATCACGAGGGTATATAACCCAATGGGGTGTCCGGCAATCACCTAAATGAATACAAGATTGTTCTGGGTACATTTCCAAATTGTTATTGAATGAATGATTGATTGAACTATTATTGTGAAATGGCCAATCCTATTGTACATATCATTGTTATTGAATCCTACATGTCATTGTTATTGAATCCTACATGTTATTGCCTATTGGAATTCTGCAGAATTCAACTTGAGAAATCTATTGCATATGCAACATGCTATTAAATTTCTCCCTACATGTTAAGTGATTGAACTGTCATCTTCCTCATTGATAATCGTTCCGTCCTATATGAGAATTGTATTGAACCATCCTCATACATGTTATGATTTGGATTTCTCACTATCGTTATTGTCATGAGTATTGCATGATAGTATTACCAATGTTAACATGTTAATTACGTAAAGCATGCCCACACCATGAGATGTAAATCCTACTAGGCGCTAGTGCGCTCACACCTGCTTTCCTAATATTTTCAGGAGATGAGTATGAAGAATTGGACAATGATGGGACTGGGGACGAGTGATGAGCTGCTCAACTGCACCCGTCCATACAGCTAGCCAACCTGCAAGATTAGAGTTCAAGAATTGTAATAGTTAGTTTTCCTTTTATTGAGTCATATGTATTTGAGATACAATTATTGGGCCCTGGTGATGTATGGTGATTAAACTAGTTGATGGAATGAAATAAAGGTTATGTGGTTGGCAATATTATTATCTCATATCTTGTGTTATATTTAGTGTTACTCTGAATTACATGACTGTGATATGTATACTTGTATTGCTCACGCTCTCGATGTTTATTTTCCGCCGCTAAACGTCGGGGCGTGACAGTTGGTATCAGAGCTTAGGCTTTCCCATAAGTTCTAGGCAAACAGGAAATTGTTAGGCTTAGTCAAAACTAAACCCCATGTGTCAACATGTCAAAACCAACAGTGAGATTGGGGTAGAAACACGGGCTAAGTCATTTAGATAGAATTAAGTTGTGATGAAGTTAATATCTAATAAACATAATGTGGTTATCTTGAAGGATTGCAATGGCTGATGTACGTGAGAAAGACATGGAAAGGACAATCAACACACTAACTTGGGCACTACTACAGGCCACTCAGGGTAGAGCGGAGACTCAGGGAGATCTCCACAGGAATTTCAAAAGTATGAACCCACCTAGGTTCACGGGTAGCACTGACCCGGACGAAGCTGAGCACTGGCTCAAAGAAATTGAGCGTGCATTCTGCGTGATGGGGTGCACTGATGAGAACAAAGTAACTCTAGCTACTTATTAGCTAGAGAGGGAAGCACGCACTTGGTGGGAGTCGATGAGGCCACACTAGGTGATGCCCAGGCCACTTGGACGCAATTCAAGGAGTACTATAACAACAAGTACTTTTCCGATAGGGTACAAGAAAGGAAGGCGGCAGAATTTGCCAACTTCAAGCAACGAAGTCTGTCCGTAGCTGAGTACGAGGCCCAGTTCTCTAAACTAGATCGTTATGCCCCACACTTGGTCCAAACCGAGAGGTTGAAGGCCAAGAGGTTCATGAGTGGTGTTAGGCCCCAATACATCACACAACTGGGACCGATGGACCTGCAGACTTACTCGGAGATGGTGAGGAAGGCACTGTTACTGGAAGATTCGCTAGCTATAGCGGAGAACATCAAGAACAACATGATCAAGAGAAAGCAAGGAATGGTCAAGAGGCCACCAGTGTGGTCGGAATAAAGAGGCCGATGGCCAAGCTGGAAACCAGCAGGTGAAAAAGTTCAAGGATGGAGGTAATCAAAAAGCCCCCACCAACAAAGAACCATGCAGGCATTGTGACAAGACTAGTCACAAGTCCGAGGACTGCTGGAAACCACTGGGGAGGTGCTTGCACTGCGGAAGCCAGAATCACAAGATCTCGGCCTATCCAAGCATGACGAACCAAACACAGACAGCTCAAGGAGGCCAGAAGTACCAAGGTAGACTGCAGGCGGGACAAGAACCAACTACATCAAAGGAAGGTGGTGTGGTTGAAGGTACACTTACTATTTTATCCCGTTCTGCATTTGTTCTATTTGATACGGGAGCTACTCATTCTTTCATATCCCAAACCTTTGCTGATACCTTATCTGTAAAGCCCATTCCAATGAAATCTGGGATAGTCGTGTCAACCCCTATTGGCCCAGGTACTAAACGTAGAAACCACTTCCATCTGGTGAAGTGTTGATTGAAACTCAAAACCTACCTGGAAACTTAATATGCATGGACATGGAGGTTATGATGTGATACTAGGAGCAGACTGGCTGTCTGAACATGGGGCTAGTCTTAACTGTAAGAGAAGCCAGGTAACATTTAGTCAACACCCAAAGCTAGTGTTCTCGGGAGATAGAAATCGCATGAAATTGTCCCTCGTTTCTACACTATAAGCCAAGAAGATGATAAGGAAAGGTTGTATAGCCTTTCTAGCTGTTGTTATAACCACAAAGAAGGAAGTCAAGATTGAGGACATCCATATTGTCAGCGAGTACGCTGATGTGTTTCTCGAGGACTTGCCAGAAATTCCTCCTGCGCGGGAGGTTGACTTTACCATCGAATTGATCCCTGGAGCAGCACTTATGTCTAGGGCGCCATATAGAATGTCCCCCGCGGAACTGAGGAGCTAAAGGAGCAACTAATGGAATTTCTGGAGAAAGGGTTTATCCGACCAAGCACATCACCATGGGGTGCACCTGTTCTCTTTGTCAAGGAAAAGGATGAGTCGATGAGGTTGTGCATAGACTACAAGCAATTGAACCAATTGACAGTCAAGAATAAATATCTCTTGCCAAGGATCGATGAGTTATTTGATCAACTATCTAGAGCTAAATATTTCTCTAAGATAGATCTCAGATCGGGTTATCACTAATTGAGGATCAAAGGAGAAGATATACATAAGACAGCCTTCTGAAGCAGGTACGGGCATTATGAATTCATTGTTATGCATTTTGGACTAACGAATGCTCCTGCAGTTTTCATGCAGCTGATGAATAGCATTTATCGCCCCTACCTCGATAAATTTGTGGTAGTTTCATTGATCATATACTGATCTATTCCAGAACAAAACAAGAGTATGAGGAACACTTGAGGATTGCATTGCAAATTCTGAGGGACAATCAATTGTATGCCAAGCTAAGTAAATGTGAATTCTGGCTGGAGGAGGTATCCTCTTTGGGACATGTGGTAACCAGGGATGGTATCGCGATTGATCCATAAAAAGTGGAAGCTGTATTGAAGTGGGAAAGACCAACCAGTGTTACAGAGATCATAAGTTTTCTGGGATTAGCAGGGTATTATAGAAGATTCATAAAAGATTTCTCGAAGATCGTAGTGCCATTAACTAAGCTGACCCGAAAGGAAAATCCATTTGTGTGGACCGATAAATGTGAAGAAAGCTTTAATAGTTTGAAGAAGTGTCTGACCACTGCCCCTGTCCTTGCCCTACCCACTGAAGAGGGAGGTTTTGAAATCTATTCAGATGCTTCCGGAATAGGTCTAGGCTGCGTCCTAATGCAACAAGAGAAGGTAATAGCTTATGCCTCAAGACAATTGAAGACCCACGAGGTAAATTACCCTGTACATGACTTGGAATTAGCAGCCGTAGTGTTCGCCTTGAAAATATGGAGGCACTACATTTATGGGGAGCAATTTAAAGTCTTTTCTGACCACAAGAGTTTAAAGTACTTATTTTCACAGAAGGAGCTTAACATGAGACAAAGAAGGTGGTTAGAATACCTCAAAGACTTTGACTTTTCCATTCAATATCACCCAGAAAAAGTCAATGTAGTGGCAGATGCTCTAAGTAGACAACCAGGAGCTATGCTATCTAGTATGATGCTGGGCGAGTGGAAGTTACTGGAGCAATTTGCAAGTTTGAATCTAGACATGGGAAAGAAGGAGAAACAAGTAATGATTTCCAATATCCAAAGACAATTTCATTTACAGGCAACAAGGAGAGGATCCCTTCTTAGTTGAGATCAGGGAGAAGCTAGAACAAAGACCAGACTTTTCTCTATCGGCTGATGGTAGATTGCTATTCCTAGGAAGAACATGTGTTCCTGATCATGGGGAACTCAAGAAGAGGTTACTCAATGAAGCTCACTAGACAAAGTACACGATCCATCCGGGATCAACAAAGATGTACCAAGACTTGAAAAGGTCTTATTGGTGGCTGAATATGAAGAGGGATGTGGCAGACCATGTATCATATTGTTTAACATGCATGAAAGTAAAGGCTGAATATTTCCATACGGCCGGTGGATTGCTACCATTAGAAATTCTGGAATGAAAGTGGGATAGCATCGGGATGGACTTTATCATGGGATTGCCCAAGACTAGAGGTGGTATAGATGCAATATGTGTAATAGTTGACCGATTTACTAAGTCAGCTCATTTCTTGCCGATTAAGAGCACATGGTCAGTGGATGTGTTGGTCGCGCTATATGTCAAAGAAAGAGTTAGACTGCATGAGGTTCCATCTAATATAATATCCGATCGGGACCCTAGATTCACCTCACACTTCTGGAAGGGTACAAGAAGCAATGGGAACCAAATTGAACTTTAGCACTGCCTTTCATCCACAAACAGATGGAAAAACTGAAAGGACCAATCAAATTATGGAGGACATACTTCGTGCCTTGTGCTTGATTTTAGAGGATGGTAGGATGACAAACTATATCTTATATAGTTTGCATACAACAATAGCTACCAGGCAAGTATCAAAATGACACCATTTGAAGCTTTGTATGGCAGGAGTTGTAGATCACCTCTTTGTTGGGAGGAGGTTGGAGAAAATCAATGGGTTGGACCCGACTTAATTGAAGCAATTGTCTGGAAAGTTTAGATTGTTAGGGAACATCTGAAGATAGCACAATCAAGATAGAAGAGCTATGTGGATAAAAGAATGAGAGATCTAGAATTCCAAGTGGGTGACCAAGTTTTCTTGAAGGTCTCACCTTCAAGGGGAATCCAAAGATTTGGGATCAAGGGAAAATTGAGTCCTAGATTTATCATCCCTTTTGAAATTCTTGAAAGGGTTGGTCAGGTGGCTTACTAACTTGCACTACCACCACAACTGGCTAATGTATACAACGTCTTCCACATATCTATGTTGAGGAAAACCACCCAGAACTATTCTCAGGTATGATACTATACTGTTATGTATAAATTTGGGGACCAAATTTTTTTAAGTGGGGGAGGATGTAACACCCCGAAAATTTAGTAATTGAAAAAAATTAGAAATAAATTGAAATAAATAATTTCCACATTATCAGAATGATAAAACGTACGTACCACTATTGGACGTGCAAGAACACATCAGAAAATTCCGTAAAAATTATAAATCAACCCCAAACATTATTCCTATATGTTCCACGAAGAAATTTATGCAACGAAGAAATCTGATTGGCCAAGTGTACGTCACAATGTGAATAATTATCCAAATTAGGAAACTAAGTCGGAAAACTGTTAACGCCGAAAAATAGCACGACAAGAAATTAAATAAACATGTTGGAGAGACTTCCAACATCATGTGTTGATGACCATTTGGACTTGAATAAACCCTAGATGTATAAATAAACGTGAATAGACTTGTGGGGAAGGTCTACCATCATGTTGGGGTCGTGTGGAGGCGAGCTAGGGCACCAGAGGAGGAGAGGAACGGCTGGGAACCGGAGCTTCATCCCCCTACATCCTCTGCTACATCAAGAACCACGATTTGCTTTAGATCTTCACAAAGGTAGGTGATCCTGGGCAGAAAACTTAAGTTGCACATACCCATGGTTAGCGCATTGTGTCTAGTTTAATTTTCAGGTGGTTTTCCCAATTTTCATGAAGTACATGAGTCGTATTAAGCGTTTTCACCAAGTTGCGCATTGTTAGGGCTTTTCCCATTCTTCATATGTTGCATGCAATTTGAGACTGAATTAGATACAACCCACAACATAAAAGTTCTTCTACTAGTTTTCCTCGTCATCTTTTGTGTTGAGAGTTTTTTCTAAATGTCAATATATTCCAAGTTATAGGTCTGACATGAAGGTTGCAATGAAGTTACGTATGTTTAGGATGTTTTATGTTCTTTAGAGGTTTCATGTGAATCAAGACTGAATTAGATTCAAGCCAAAACATGAAAGTTTTTCTACTAATTATCCTCATCATGTTTCATGTTTAGAGTTTTGTCTAAATGTCAGTATATAGAGTGTTATAACTGTTGCATGATGATCGGTTCCTGCTTCACCCGTTTTTGGTCTAAGCTTCGAACTGCATCCGGTCCAGGCGACGCGATTCCAGCGCCTGGCGATTAAATGAACCGCGTTCGTGAGGTCCGATGTGATTCAGCATCTGACAAGTGAATGGCATGCATGAGACTTCGCGGCGCGTTGGTTTCTGCATCGGTCTGAACCGCGACGGGAACACCCGACGCGATTCAGATGGTTTTCCCGCCCAAAGATTTTCGGTAATTTTTTTATTACCTTATTAAATGAATTTCTTGAACACGACGGGATACCCTGTCACGATTCAATGTTAAAGGCGTCCACCTAAGTGGACGCGATTTCCGTTCTTCACAATTTCGTTATGTTTCGACTGTGCATTGTGCTATGAAATGCATCCACTGTGTACAACGTGATTTTAGAGTCAACCCGAGACTGTTTTAATGCACTGTCTAGTCTTGTTTATGCATGTCTTTATGTAGTATCATGTCATATAACTATGCACTGGCTTAAAAGTGAATAACCTACATGAAATTATAATGATTTGAATATCTATTCTAAGTGCAATGATTGGACTAATGTCATCTACCATGTGATCATATGTTTGATATATGTTATGTTCATGATCTATCCATCCATAATTGAAAAGTGATAAATGTTAAAAGTACTGAAACCATGAAATAGATTGAAATGCATACATGTCATGCATGTTGTTACTCGCTTTCGTAATGTTTTAACTGGTGGATTGTGGATTGAGACACGCTCTTTACGTCACATTGCACTTGTAGGCAGCCCTTTCTTGGGGATTTGGAAGCTCTTTATCAGTCATTCTGTATCTGTAGACTAGCGACCTTTTCTCTAAGACCTCCGTAAATCTACGTACTTCATGGATTCCCTCATGAAAACCGAGTTGGTTGTACCAGAAGTACACGGAAGATAGAATGCACTTCTATTCTTATCTCGTTCTCGAGAGAGTGATTTGATAATATTGAAACCAAGTCATTATTTAAAGATTGAACTAATAAGAATAAGCCATTATGCTGCCGAGATTAATCTGGATCATGTCCCCCTGCATTGTTCATTATCATCATTGGCATGATCATTAGTTCATCATTGTCCATTACTTGGAAATCATGTGGCCATAAATGAATAAATTGAATTACAAGAAATTATTGGAACTTCGGTTCACAACTATGCCTGTGCAAATAGGGCCCTGTTTGGTCCTGGGGTGAGCACCCGAAATACTTAATCGTGAGGGTATATAACCCAATAGGGTGTCTGACAATCACCTAAATGAATGTAATATTGTTCTGGGTAATTTCCAAATTGTTATTGAATGAATGATTGATTGATTGAACTATTATATTTGAAATGGCCAATCCTTTGTACATGTCATTGTTATTGAATCCTACATGTCGTTATTGAATCCTACATGTTATTGCCCATTGGAATTCTACGGAATTCAACTTGAGAAATCTATTGCACATGCTACATGCTATTGAATTTCTCCCTACATGTCAAGTGATTGAATTGTCATCTTCCTCATTGATAATCGTTTCGTCCTACATGAGAATTATTATTGAACCATCCTTGTACATGTTATGATTTGGATTTGTCACTATCGTTATTGTCATGAGCATTGCATGATAGTACTACCAATGTTAACATGTTAATCATGTAAAGCATGCCCGCACTATGAGATGTAAATCCTACTGGGTGCTAGTGCGCTCACACCTACTTTCCTAATATTTTCTGGAGATGAGTATGAATAATTGGAGAATGATGGGATTGGGGACGAGTGATGAGCTACTTAACTGCACCCGTCCATATAGCTAGCCAGCCTGCAAGATTAGAGTTCAAGAATTGTAATAGTTAGTTTTCCTTTTATTGAGTCATATGTATTTGAGATACAATTATTGGGCCCAGTTATTGGCTCTGATGATGTAAGGTGATTAAACTAGTTGATGGAATGAAATAAAGGTTATGTGGCTGGCAATATTATTGTCTCATATCTTATGTTATATTTAGTTGTTACTCTGAATTACGCAACTGTGATACGTATACTTGTATCGCTCATGCTCTCGACGTTTATTTTCTGCTGCTAAATGTCGGGGCGTGACAGTTCACTTTCTCTCTACACTCTCGTCTATTCGTCTATTACTCTCATCTATTTTTGGTACTCTATTTGGCCATCCATATGATTGTCTATGATAAAGAACATAATATATGCCGTGCAATAAGGCCCAATCTGGTCCTAGGAGGAGCGCCCAAAAAGTGCCATTTGCCCATGGGAGTTAAAATGATCAAGATATTGGCATACATCCAGTGCCATTATACTATCAAGTTTTAATCTATGACAATCAATTCAAGTGCTATCATTACAAGTGCTATCGTTACTAGTGCACTGTTGTGCAACATTACTTGCTATATCGTTACATGGCCAATCTATCATCATCATTGTTGTGCTATTTTCCGTGTGCAAGTGCTATGCCATCGTTCTCTTGTTGTCATTACTTTGCTCTACATGACTATTCTCTCTACTTATCCTGCCTTTTAAGACAATAATCATTTAAAGCATGCTTGTCTATATGAGATATTAAGTCCTACTGGGTAATTATCGCTATCCTACGCTATTTGTTATATGTGTTTCAGGTGAGTCTGATGGAGATTACCACACTCACAAAGAAGGGAATGAGGAGGATGCTTAGGAGTGACCCGTTTCGACAACCACTACTTATTAGTTAGTTAGTTAGTCGTCAGTTAGTCAATATGTAATGGTTTGGATTTGAATAAAGTACTATGGGCCCTAGTTTTGGCTCTGATTAGTGGATGTAATAGTTAGTTGATGAATTATTAATGAAGTTGGATTTTATTTGGCGTTATTCCAATTGTGCAATAGTGAATGTTTATTTATCGCTCTGTACTATTTAATTAACTGTAATTCCGCTCTGATATTCCATGTCGGGGAGTTACACGTAAAGAGTCAAAAGGGTCTGTTATAGACCTGGAAGTGGAATCGATTCCCAAAGACCCGAATAGCTGAAGTAATAGTAGTATTGTAAATAAGTCTATAAGATGTAAATACACATGTATAGTGGTGGATAAATGGATAGTCACAGGTGTAGGTATCGCTTTCCGTTCCCCCTTTTTTTTAGAGGGCTACCGAAGAACGAGTCCACAACAAAGAGGGATGATATGGGGTGAGATGGAAAGATCGTTATCGCCAGGTACACGAGGGTACCGAATGGAGGTGCACGACGAGGGGTGCGGGTGGGAGAATGATCGCGAATAATACATGTTAGAGTGTGGGGAGATTCCGCGGGGATGTGGGTTCCTCTTCCTCTACGAGCACGGTCGGCCGTGGTAGAGGGCGTTTTCCGTTTGATTACCTGAAAAAATTACCTACAAATAGAAGAGGAGAGATAGAGCCAGCCATATGTGTAGTATAAAAACCTAAATAAATGAAATGAAAAGAATGAATGGCATGGGAAGAACTTACCGTGTGGTGGCTTTTAAACCCCTAAAAATGTGGTGTGTGTAATGCATGCATGTGTGTGGTGTGCGAAAAGGTAAAAAGGAGCCACACGGGGCCCGGAGGAGATGGATAAACAAAAAGAAAGAGAAAGGGGAGAGGGTGCTTCCCCAAATGGTGGATGGCGCGACGGCACTGCTTGGAATGGACAGAGGAAGAAGAGGAGGGAGACGCTCCCACTTCGCCCCGAAGTGCATGGAGGAAGATGTGGAAGGTGCGCTCCTCCGCCTTACGCTGATTGTATGGATGGGATAGCTTGGATGGCGTGGTGGGCCTCCTTGGTCCGGAGCCGAGGTGGGAATCCGACAGGGCTTTGCCACTATGAATGGACCCCCTCTTACAAATGACCCTCGGGGTCTATTTATAGAAGCAAAGTTCTTGAATCGCGTTGGCCACAGCAGACGCAACAATGAGGTTGAATCGCGTCCGATCCGGACGCCGCGATTAAGAAGCCCTTGATTTGACAATGGGTGCGGTGATTGCGGTATGGCGGCCACGTTCAGAATCGCATTGGGGACGACCACCGCGTTATTGAAACGCGTCGACCTTCCCTGCCGTGACTTCCTTTTGGGCACATGAGCCATAAATGCGACGACTTCCAGGGTCTGGGGGTATGGTGCAGGACCTAATTGCATCGGCCTGTTCGAACGCGTTTCAGAGATTTGTGTGATTCCAAGGTACGGGCGCTCGAGTGCGACGACTTTTGGGGCCTAGGACTTAATTGCGGCGGCTCAAGCTGACGCGTCTTAGATTTGAAGTGCGTCAGTACGATCGGACACGATAAAGCATTTATGAATTTTATTTATAAAAATCCTGCCCAAAACCGACATTAGAATTGCGGCGCGTATAACGGACGCGTTCATGGCATGGGGTATTTTCCATAAATAAAATAGGTTGATTCCTTGTCGCGTCGTATAGGGCCACCACGATAAGGTCCATTTGGCCTTGTCACGTCCCACATGCCCGGCGCGACTATGAATCGCGTCGAACATGTCGAACGAGTTTCTAATACAACCAGCAGACCCGTCGTGACTTCATGAATGCACCACGAAGACTTGTCGCGACTTGAAATGGATGCCCACGACCTCCGACCAGCCTTGGAAATGGAGGGGAAGCACCGGGAAAGGATAGGTGAGATCCAGAAGCATTGGGAAAATACTCTTGCAAGGAAAAGTGAGGGCCATTTGTGACATTATGGCGCAACATGAAATTTGCCCGCGGTGGAGTCAAATTCACGTGTCTACAGCTGCCACGCCTTAGCATCTGCTTTGCAGGGGAGCGAAGCAGAGGGACATGAAGCGGAGTGCAATGGAGTGAAACGAAATGAAAAAAATGAAGTGTAGTGAAGTGGAGTGCAGTGGAGCAGACTGAAAAGTAGACGCCAAGGTGAAAAATAGACACGCATAATCATTGGGTGACTGCCACCTGATAAGAATCTTTCACCAACACCCAAGGAAGTCACCGCCGGGAAGAAGACCTAAGAAACAAATGTTTGGATTGGAAGAAAATGAAGTGTGCGCACGAGGGGCACGACAGGAGGTGTGTATGTGGTACATGAAGGAAAGGTGCCACGTGCGGCACGAGGGAGAGAACAACTTCCAGCGAATGGGAAGTACCTAAGGACACGATCCGTTAGGTTGCACCATTGGGGGCATCTGCCACAGCCGCAAGTGGATCTATGGGAGTAGGGACGAAATGTAGAAGGGATAATCCAAACAAAGGTCCTTGAGGAAATCAGTCTAGAGGCGACAACAAAGGGAGTTGGGTACTTGACCCAGATTGGAATATTTCAAATTGCTTTGGAGTTGGAGCGCGAATGGCTCTCAAATTGCATTGGAAGAGTGGCTTTCACAGTGATTTCAATATGCATGTATGCTGGGCTAAAAGAAAAATAGGTTAAAAGGAGTAGGAAATAACCAAGGATATTATTATTACGATGGCGTTGAGTCAGGACCGGAGGGTATGCATGGGTCCGTCGTCCTCAGGTGCCAAGCGTAACGGTCTATCCGTGCGAAAAAGGATTATTTGGGATAATCATTGTTTTTTATAAAGGGGAACTCAAATCCCAGATTCCTTACAGCCATAAGGTCCTTGGAATGATCTAAGGGTATAACATATAAGATAACTTGATGGTAGGGGCAGCAGTTGCCTGATGTAGCACCAGATGAGGTAAATCGAATCCTGCGCTCAAAACTCATTAACCAAGAGATAACAACTATCATGGAATAACACATTCATAGCAGGGAGCATGTATAAAGTAGTCAACAACAGATGCAACTCAAATAATTTTGTTTGTTAATATATGAGGATAAGTGTTCTTTTAAGAGATTAGAGTTCAGGATGGGAGGAACCCATGAAGGGGAAGAATTGCATCAATCTGACGCAGACAAGAGGCAATGTGCTTTCCATGCAATACCATCATGATTTTTTTTTGGATTTTAGAGATATTTTGAATTTTTTGTGGGATTTTGAGAATATTTGAATTTTTGTGGGTTTTGAAAATATTTGGATTTTTGTTGGTTTTGAAAATATTTATTTTTTTTGAATTTTGGAAATATTTGAATTTTTGTTTGGGTTTTAGAGATATTCAGATTTTCATGGATTTTGAAAATATTTGATTTTTTTAGAATTTTGGAAGTATTTGATTTTTGTATGATTGCCATGCCATGGCGGTATTAGGGTTATGAAAATTGACCGACGAGGGGTCCTTGTTTCCTCCCGTTTCATTTAAAGAATGCCCAGTGTAGGGCGTGCATTTAAAGTGGCGTCCAACGGCTAATTGCATGTGGTTAACAGTGCCACAACCATAGTCATGCCTGAAAAGGCGATTAAGTCTGGCAGAGAGAAGGGAAGAAAATTTGGAGATAAGCGTTGTATGGGTATTGAAGAGTTTGGGTTAGACTTCTTTGACACGACCGTCGGAAGATTCAATCTCATTTAAGCATTGGGGCTTTTGGAATTGATTTGATGACCATTTATTTGTAGGGACATGCGTATGACCGGGTCCATTTGGATCTTCGCAGGGACTTTGCCACTCTTTGACATGCCCTATTATAGTGATTGATTGATTTTGATTTTGCATGCATACGTCCAGGTCCGTTTGGATCCCTGGGGGGACTTTGCCGCTCTTGACATGCATTTTGACTTTGATTTTTTATTGGTCATTTGAATTGCCCCTTTTGAGACATCCTCTTATGACGGAGTGCTTTGGGTTGGTTGCCTTGCCCAGACTACCTTTATTATCCATATTTTGGTCGAGTAAGAGGAGAAATAGACATTTGGTGCCTTTCAGGCATGGCTGTGACAGCAACGATGTCTACCGGGGAAATCAGCCTAGGGCGTTGTGCAGTGTGTGAAGGTGCCCATGCTAATGGCAAACCTCAATGACCCAGGAGGGAATTTTGAACTCCTGGCGCGGAGTTCTCATAACAAAAGTGCTGCGATAGCATGGCAATGTTGAATATTCATCTTTTTATGATTTTGACACTGATAAATATAGTAAGAGTTTGGAAGATAAGAGAAGGACGAATGCCTCGCGTTGGGGCGAGACTTAGAGGTCTAGGAAGAATGTAAAACTTTATTTGGAAATTAAAGAGATACGTGGGGGATAAAGCCCCGAAAGAGGGTAAAGAGAGGACGAATGCCTTTCACTGGGGCGAGACTCAGAGGTCTACAAAGAATGCACAATTTTATTTGGAAATTAAAAAGATCAGTGGGGGCTAAAATCCAGAAAATAGTGGGAGAAAGGTCAGATGACCTGATTGAAGATGGAGAGGAGGGAATTGTGGAAAGACATTGGAGACTCCGGCAGGGCCAGAGGGATTTGAAGAAGAAAGAGGGCGCGGTGCCATGAAAGAGGAAAAGAATCCGGCGTGTCCGGAGGAGAGAAGGGAAAAGCGGGCCGCGAGGGGCCAAAGGGGGAGGTGCACCGCACGGGGTGTAAAATGGAGAGGTGCCGCGTGGGGTACTGGAGGGAGATATGCCACGTGGGGCACGAAAAGGAGGTGTGCCTCATGGGGCACGGAAAGGAGATGTGCCTTGTGGGGCACGGAAAGGAGTTGTGCCACGTGGGGCACGGAGGGGAGAGTAAGGATTATTATAGGGGCGCGATGCCCGGTGCAAGAAAATGAATTGTAAAAAGGATGAAAATAGAATACCTCCCGTGGGGAGGGAATGTGGAGAATCCACAGGAAGGTGCTAAGGATACAATGACCGACATGCAAGGAATACAATCTTGTATTTTGAACAGCATTCCCGGTCCCGGGGCTTCCTTCTGCTGTACTTCCTTGTTGCTCCTTAAAGGGGTGCACCCGCTTCGTTGGATGGGGGTGGCTGTGGATGGAGTGGAAGGCTATATGGCTGGTGGAGGTGTGATGGTTATGAAGGGGAAGATTTGCTCTGGTTCGGTTGCCAAGGGCGTCGGCGTAGTGGGAGATGTAATGATTGGTATTATGGTGGGTTTAATGATGGAGGGTTCGGTAAATGTGGATGGCAATGTGGGACGGGAAGGTAAATGGCGTACGAACATGACCTCGGGAGGTTCATCGTCGTAACACCAAGTGGTTTCGCAGATGGGTTGGGCATTAGCAACTTCGGCCCGAGCAACGGGCTGCGGTGGAGGTGGAGGTTGTTGTGGTGGAGGTATGGGAGCTGGAGCAGGTGCAACGTAGGGCACAAGGGCTTCTTCATAAATTGGGGCATCGTAGGGCCAAGTTTGAGGTTGCTGAGTTCGAGGAGGACGAATCAGTGGATGCCTTGGTGGAGGCATGTCGTGGTAAATGGGTGTTTGGGGAGGGGTATATGATGTGGATGTTGTATGGTGGTGAGGTGAATGGTGGATGGCGTCCACTGATCCGTTCTTTCTCAGATTAATTTGATTAAAAAGCTTTACGATCGGGGAGTCCATTAAATGGGCCTGGATGTACCGCCCGCTCGTAGAGCTCTTCCATCGTCTCAATTTGGTTCATGGCCAAGATGTGCCTGAACCTCAGAGTGGAGTTAAAAATGATTATTTTGACTTGCTCTGACTCCGAGAGCTCATGCTGCAAGTGAGTGGCCATTGATCTCCAATGGTCAGTAAATTGTACAAATGCCTCGTTGGCCCCCATCTTCTCAGATGTTAGATCTGTGATAGAGAGATAGGGGCTGACGCGGTCTTTGTACCTCTGAAGGAATCTTTTATGCAGGGGGCGGAAATCTCCTGCTTCCCTTGTCTCTAAGGAGTAGAACCATTCGAGTGCAGGGCTGTCAAGAGATTTTCTAAATAAATATGCCAAGGTAATGGGGTCTCACTGCCAACGAGAAGACTCATAGAGGAATTCCTTGACATGAACATAGGGATTGCCCGTGCCATTGTATAGTCGGTACGATGGCATCTCTGAAGGATGTATATAAATTTGAGGGAGAGCCGGCATGGCGGTGATGGGGTCACCCATGGGATTTGACAGCTTATTTATTTGAACCTTCAAATTGTTCAATTTGTGGAGAAGAGTATTCTGGAGTGGAGTGGGTTGTTGTTGGGCATATGAGTGAGTACATGGGGGTGGCCTCGAATTAATGGGCCTTCCCAATGGTTGGTCCACTCGAACCGGAGCAAGGGAGTGCGAATGGCCAGGGGGCCGGGGTGATGAAGAATGTACCGAGAGATGTGGCGAAGTCACCGGAATATACAAAGATGGGAGCCTGGGGGAAGGAGAAGGAGGAGGAGTCACACCCTCAACTAAAGACTATATTAAATTGAGCTGTTAAGGGGTGAGATGATCTAGGGCATGCAGGATAGTCTGCACTTTGGGATCTTGGTGGGGGGAAGGCTCTTGCCGGGTTTTGATTGGAGTGAGGTATGGAGGGACATCATATTGGTTAGTACATGGTGTGCGCACGTAGCCATAGGAAGTGGAAGGTTGTCCCTCACGGTGGTGAAATGGACGGACAGGGGATTGAAAAGATGGAGATTTAACATCATCCTCATAGTCCATATAATTAGATTCAGCATGATGATATTGGTCCATTTTTAACAAAGCAGGGAAGCAAACAAGTTGAACAAAAATTAATTAATCAATGTGGTTCAAACAAGACATGATGCTTACGTTGTTTTTAGGAGTTTCACAATTAATTAATGGACTGAAAAATCATTATGTCACTCTAGGTGAGATCCTAGTTGGGTAGAGTATGAAACTTCGGGGTGCAACCAAAATCACTTCTCACCATGTAATGGATATCTAAACCCGGGTCAACGGAGGGGTACAACCAGCTCGGTCCGCCGTGAGAGAATCCACGGGATACGGAGACTTATGGCGTTCCGAGAGAAGGTTCGCTAGTCCAAAGGGATGGAATACCCAATGGAGAGCTTGCCTTCACCAGAAGGGTGTGTGGAGTCTAGAATATAAGGGAAGGAGGTCCCCCGACCGATGCAAAATGCCCTGTATGCAACAATTATAGCAAAAATGGCCAAGGGGGGCGTGTTTCTGTCAGTAGTTTGAATCGCGTCGGGTATAGACACTGTGACTCAAACTGAATCGCGTCCAGTCACCTGAACGTGGATCTGAAAGCCCCAGAAGGCCACCAGAGCCGCGCCTGGTCCCTATGGACGGACTGTCAGACGGAAACGTGATTCCAAATAGACACTCGAGAAGAAAACGGAAAGTAGGAAGCAGGGAAGATGTATAGGAAATAAAAAAGTAAAATGTATAGAGACGTGCCGGACTTAGCCGCCGCGACACGAAGACAGTAACGCGTCGGATTTGGCCACCGCGATACAAGAGCAGAGACACGTTCTGTTAACCGGTCACGTTCCCAGAACGAATCACAACCTCTATATGGATGCGATTCCCAAGGCAACCCGAGGACAACAAAAAAAGCAAGGAACGGCAGGAATGATGTACAGGAGAGAAAGAAATTAAACACACAACATGCTTGCATAGTATAAAGCAAATATAAAAGAAGAGTGTCACATGGGGCACGAAGGAGGGGGGTAATCAAAGGGAAAGCGCAAAAGAGGTCCCACCGTGATCGCCAATTTGTAGGTATCGCTTTCCGTTCCCCCTTTTTTTAGAGGGGTACCGAAGAACGAGTGCACAACAAAGAGGGATGATATGGGGTGAGATGGAAAGATCGTGATCGCCAGGTACACGAGGGTACCGAATGGAGGTGCCCGACGAGGGGTGCGGGTGGGAGAGTGATCGCGAATAATACCTGTTGGAGCATGGGGAGATTGCGCGAGGGATGTGGGTTCCTCTTCCTCTACAAGCACGACCGGCCGTGGTAGAGGGCGTTTCCATTTGATTACCCTAAAAAATAATACAAAGAAGAGGAGGGGATTAGCAACATATGTCGTATACAATCCTTAATAAATGAAATGAAAAGAATGAATGGCATGGGGAACGACTTACCGTTTGGTGGCTTTTAAACCCCTAAAAATGTGGTGTGTGTAATGCATGCATGTGTGTGCGTGCGAAAAGGTAAAAAGGAGCCACGCGGGGCCCGGAGGACATGGATAAACAAAAAGAAAGAGAAAGGGGAGGGGGTGCTTCCCAAAATGGTGGATGGCGCGGCGGCCTTGCTTGGAATGGACGGAGGAAGAAGAGGAGGGAGACGCTCCCGCTTCGCCCCGAAGTGCGTGGAGGACGACGTGGAAGGTGTGCTCCTCCGCCTTACGCCGATTGGATGGACGGGATAGCTCGAATGGCGTGGCGGGACTCCTTGGTCCGGAGCCGAGGCAGGAATCCGGGGGTCTATTTATAGAGGCAATGTTCTTGAATCACGTCAGCCACAGCGGACACGACAATGAGGTTGAATCGCATCTGATCCGGACGCCGTGATTAAGAAGCCCTTGATTTGACAATGGGCGCGGTGATTGCAGTATGGCGGCCACGTTCAGAATCACGTCGGGGACGACTGCCGCGTTATTGAAACGCATCGACCTTCCCCGCCGCGACTTCATTTTGGGCACGTGGGCCATAAATGCGACGACTTCTGAGGGTCTAAGGGTACGGTGCAGGACCTAATCGCGTCGGCCTGCTCAGATGCAATTCAGAGATTTCGCGTGATTCCAAGGTACGGGCGCTCGAGTGCGATGACTTTTGGGGCCTAGGACTTAATCGCGGCAGCTCAGGACGACGCGTCTTTTATTTGAAGAGCGTCGCACGATCGGACACGATAAAGTGTTTATGAATTTTATTTATAAAAATCCTGCCCAAACCGACATTAGAATCGCGACGCATATAACGAACGCGTTCATGGCATTGGGTAGTTTCCATAAATAAAATAGGTAGATTCCTTGTCGTGTCGTATAGGGCCGCCGCGATAAGGTCCATTTGGCCTTATCGTGTCCCAAATGCCCAGCACGACTATGAATCGCATCGAACATGCCGAACGCATTTCTAATGCGACCACTAGACCCGTCGTAACTTCATGAACCCGCCCCGAAGACCCGTCGCGACTTGAAATGGATGCCCACGACCTCCGGCCAGCCTTGGAAATGGAGGGGAAGCACCGTGAAAGGATGGGTGAGATCCAGAAGTATTGGAAAAACACTCTTGCACGGCAAAATGAGGGCCATTTGTGGCATTATGGCACAACATGAAATTTGCCCACGGTGGAGTCAAATTTGCGTGTCTACAACGGGGTGTCAATTGTATAAAAAAAATAATCGAAGTAGTTCATTAACTTTTGTCTGACACAGGTAGAGTGCTAAAATATTTTGTGACAATGTATGATCCAGTATAAGGTGTTTTAATGAGATGAGGATGACTTTATTAATTGTGCATGTGTGCCTACTTGGAATTTTGATTTAAATGACTATGGTATCAATATCGAATTCTTGGATTGTGTAGGGAAGGATTTTTATCATGGAAACTAAAAACACGCAATGGACAGAAATGCAAAGGACTATACAAGGGTTGACTCAAGCCCTGCAATGATTGGCCCAAGGTGGTGGAAATCGAGGGACAGGAGAATTACATCGAACATTTAAAGGTTTGGATCCCCCTCGTTTTGTAGGATCTTCAGATCTAGATGAAGCAGAACATTGGGTAATGGAAATGGGAAGAAATTTTAAAGTGATGCAATGCTCCGATGAAGAGAAAGTATTACTAGCTACTTTTCAGCTGGAAAAGGATGTGAGAGCATGGTGGGATTCTATGGAAGCTATGTTACCAACCCAACCCTTGACTTGGGATGATTTCTTACAACATTTCAATAACAAGTTCTTTTTTGAGAGAGTTAAGAAAAAGAAGGCTATAGAGTTTTCAATGTTGAAACGAAGAGATTTGTCAGTGGCAGAGTATGATGCTCGATTTGCTCGGCTATCTAATTATGCACCTCATCTTGTCAGTACTGAGAAAATGAGAGCTAAGAAATTTCTCAATGGGTTGTGGCCACAATATATCAGTCAACTGATGCATTTGGATATTGAGAATTATTCTGAAATAATAAAAAAGGCTCAGCTATGTGAGGATGCTGCTGAAATAACCAATAGTATCAGGATGGCAAGATAGAGGTTTAACAAGAAGGAACCTGTACTTGGGTCTTGAAATCAGAAATCAGATCTTGGAAAGAGGAAATTTGAAGGCAAGATGGAACTAACAAAAAGATGAAAGGAGTTGTGTACAAAAGCGAAAAAATGAACCTTATAAGTAATGTGGCAAAATGGGCCATAGATCCGATGAGTGTTGTAGGAAGTTAGGTGCTTGTCTGCGATGGGGTAATATAAACCACCAGATTTCAGAATGTCCTATATTAAAGGAGCTTGAAAAGGGAACTGGGTCTCATGAAGGTCATCGCAAGCAAGGCAAATTGCAGGCTTTACTGCATAAGGAATCTGAGGAAGGTGGTGTTGTTGAAGGTATTATTCTAGTCCACTCCAAATCTGCACATGTTCTTTTTGATATTGGAGCAACTCATTCATTTGTATCTTCTAGATTTGCTTCTACTTTATCTGTAGAACCTAGACTTTTAAAAGAGGAACTTGTGATATCAACCCCACTAGGCATGGGAGTTAAATTAGCTCAGTTTTATCCTTCTATTGAAGTGATAATCTCAAATCACAAGTTACCTGCAGATCTGATATATTTGGATATGGAAGAATATGATGTGATTTTAGGAGCTGAATGGATAGCTAAGTATTTTGCTAGTGTGGATTGTAGACAAAATAAGGTGGTGTTTTGTATTCCCAATCAACCAAAATTCTATTTTTTTGGTACTTATAGAAAATAGCCACTGCCTCTGATCTCTGCTCTTCAAGCTTGTAAATTAATTAGTCAAGGGTGTAATGCTTATCTAGCTTGTGTGTCGATAAGGAAAGACAAAAGACCCAAATTAGAGGACATACTAGTGGTCAGGGAATTTCCAGGGGTATTTTTGAATGATTTGCCAGGGCTACCTCCAGAAAGGGAAATCAATTTTATAATAGAACATTTTCTAGGAGCTACCCCAATGTCTAAAGCACCCTATAGAATGGCACCCACTGAACTGAAAGAGTTAAAAGAACAACTACTGGATTTGTTAAAAAAGGGATTTATTCGACCTAGCACATCTCCCTAGGGAGCCCCTATGCTATTTGTTGAGAAGAAGGATGGATCTTTGAGGTTGTGTGTTGATTATCGACAATTGAATCAGTTGACAATTAAGAATAAATATCCACTACCCATAATCAATGATTATTTGATCAGCTAGCAGGAGCTCAATATTTTTCTAAAATTGACCTTAGATCTAGGTATCATCAACTGAGAATCAAAGAAGATAATATTTATAAGATAGCTTTGCACAACAGATTATATGGACATTATGAATTTATAGTAATGCCATTTGGATTAACTAATGCACCAGCTGTCTTTATACAATTAATGAACACAATGTTCAGACCATATTCTAATCAGTTTGTGGTAGTCTTCATAGATGATATCTTGATTTATTCAAGGACTCGACAAGAACATGAGGAACATTTGACATTCTCTTTACAGTTATTGCAGGATCACCAATTATATGCAAAATTGAGTAAGTGTGAATTTTGGCCGGAAGAAGTGTCATTTTTAGGACATGCAATCTCTAAAAAGGGAATTTCTGTGGATCCGCCAAAAAATTGAGGCAGTAAAGAATTGGCCAAGACCAACTAATGTAACAGAGGTCCGTGGTTTTCTAGGATTAGCTGGATATTACAGGAAGTTTGTGAAAGATTTTTTGAAGAAAGTTGTTCCTTTAAGTAGGTTGACAAGGAAAGAAAATCCTTTTGAATGGACATAGGAGTGTGAGCAAAGTTTCCAAACCTTAAAGAATCGTTTGATATGAACACCAATTAGCTTTGTTTTCTACGGAAGGAAGATATGAAGTCTATACTGATGCTTTCAATATAGGACTAGGTGCGGTGTTAATGCAACAAAAGAAGGTAATTGCTGCCTTAAGACAATTAAAGTAACATGAAGAAAATTATCTTGTACATGACTTGGAGTTAGCTGTTGTTGTGTTTGCACTAAGGATTTGGAAACATTACTTGTATGGTGAACAATTTACAGTTTATTCTGTTCATCAGAGTTTGAAACATTTATTTTCTCAAAAAGAATTAAATATGAGACAAGGGAGGTGGTTGGAATATTTGAAGGATTTCAATTTTTCTATTCAGTATCATCTAGGCAAAGGTAATGTTGTGGCGGATGCTTTAAGTAGAAAATTAGTAACAATGATGTCTACCATGATGATCAAGGAATGGGAGTTATTGGAAGATCTTTCTCAATTGAATTTGGATTTGGATCACCAGGCAGAACATACCTTACTAGTTAATATTAAAGTTCAATCAGTTCTGTTGAGTTATGGTTATTTAAATAACCATACTCACTGACTTGATCATTGCTTTAATCTATTTTCGATGATGACATAATTCTAATCAATCATGTTAAGCACACAACTTCAAACATATTTGTGTTTTGATGAAGACATTTTGTACACAATCTGATGTCATATTGTATATATGTGGAAGATTGTTGAGTTGTGTATTCATTTGGATGATGACTAAAACATTTGGCTGTGGATAATGTCTATACACTCATACTTTGGTCTTGATGGTGACATATTGTACATATTATAATGATGACTAAATAACATATTTTTAACACTTAATATTTCATATTTTGATGATAATGGCATGTTTCGATGGTTCACACTTTATATACACAGGTTCACATAATTTTGTCAAAGTTGTGTCGACACAAGTCCATTGTGTGTCGACACATCCATTGCTCTCTAGAAAACAATCAAGAGAAAAGAAGCTAGTTGTGTCGACATAGTTCCATTGTGTGTCGACACATCCATTACACTTAGAAAGCAGTAAAGAGAAAAGAAGCCAGTTGTGTCGACATAGGTCCATTGTGTGCCAACACAACCCTTGTTCTCCAGAAAACAGTCAGAAGAGAAGAAGCCAGTTGTGTCAAGATAAGTCAAGTATCTGTCGACACAGGTTAACCACCAAGCAGCAATCCAGGATCTTGTGTCGACACACAACTTGATTGTGTTGACACACTTCGAATGATGATTCAGAACCTAAATTTTCTGAACACATGTCAGCTTGGGAATCAAGAGATTTGACCTAGAGTTTTGTGCCCACGCACCCCAAGGCACCACATGGACACATGGGACTATAAATACCAATGATCCTCGTACTCCAAAAGCAAGCCAGCCCATGCAATTCCCAGAAAAGGTTTTTGGCAGCAAAAAGGGTTTCTCTAGTGCCTTGCTTGAGCTCCAGAGGTTGCAGACCAGTGAATTAATCTTAGGAGATCGATTGAAAGTCAAATTTCTCATCAAATCAGTAGAAGAAGAAGAGGAGAAGCAGTAGAATTTCTAAGAGAGCATCTTAGGAGATGTTTGTTTGATTAGAAACCTTCAGAAGATTATGATCTGAAGCAGAGCATCGCTGACCTAGAAGAAGAAGAAGAAGAAGGAAAAGAAGGAGAAGAAGAAGAGTTGCAGCAGCAGTATCCAGGAAGAAATAGTGTGGATCTATGATCGTGGTGATCAGATCAATAGTTGAAGAGACCTTTCTTCCTTCACTCACACCTTTTCTCAATGCACTTTTTTTTTTTTTATAAAAGGCCAAAGGTGGCCAATTAATTTTATTAATAAGCAAAGATTCTGACACCCAGGGGCATACCCAAATATATGTGAAAATAGAAAAATATACTAAAACTCCATAGATGATCTATCCCATGAATGAGCTCGCCGAAGAATAGCCCGAGAACGTAAGCCGGGTCGTCGTGAACAACGCTCCATTTCTTCTTCATCTGATTCCATTTCTGATGTCGCTTGATCAAAAGAAAAATCAGGCATTAAAATATTCTCGGCTTTGGCTAGGTCAGCAATTGACAAAAACTTCATCCACAAATCTAATGTTGGCGCTTGAACTGGTCCATTTAAAACATTTATCAGACGAACAGGACTAGGGGAACGTTCTCGTGTAATCGGTAAGCAAATCTTAACGCCCCCTTTACGAGTTGGGCGAGAAGCACGACGTCTAGAAGACGACCCACTGGAAGGAGGGTTTAAGTTCCCTCCCATAGTAGACTTCCCCAGAGTGGTTGGGGACTGACGCACCACTTGTGCAAATGTCATGGTAGAAGTCCCCTGTGCATTAGAAAGATCTACAATGACACCCATCCTCAAAATATTTTCCTCTACTAGCACATCTTTTTCAACTTGCATGTAACCTCCCTCGTGAGTAGTTGAATCCACCGTGGTTGGGCCCATAGTTGGCCCATTGTCGTCAGCAGTTCTAGGCAAAGGAGGCCCATCAATTATGGGCAGACGATTAGCACCACGGGGACTGGAAATACTTACCGTCGTTGGAGGTAAAGATCCTATGTTATCCATTGGATCTTCTTCTGGGAAAACTGGGAAAGAAATAGATGGCACGGAAGGCACCATCGAGCGAGCTCTGCCAGCAGAATGGCCTTCCTCCTCTGCCATGAAGATCCCGCGTGGGATCGCACTGGCTAGCGTGTGAGGACTACCTATTGCATGGCCCGTTGAAAGTGGTTGTAGGAGCCCATCATCGCCTAGCTTCCAGCCGTTGATTCTGGGATTACGTGGGGCAGTCGATGAAGGCAGTAGCTCCACCGTGACGATAGCGACGGCTGCTTCCTGCTACGGAGGATCCAGTGTAATAGGCGCTGAGCGGCTCCCCACAGGAACTGTGCCATCTGCAGTAACCTCGTGGCCATGGAACACCCCTTGATCAACATGCACCACTGGATCTGCACGCAGATCAGACTGATTCCCCTGTTGACTTAGGGCAACATCAGTGCCCTTGGCATCACGCGTAGATACGACACGGTCCAAAGAAATATCTGGGGCTATTTGAATGGGGCGCCACACAAACTTTTCAGAATGCCCTGAGATAGGGGCATCAGAGATCAGACCATGTGTGACAGGGCGTTCCCAGTCTTTCCGGGCCTGGTTCATCTAGTCGTTGGTTCTGTTTGGTGGAGCCTTTGTTGCATTTAGATGATGAGCTCCTGAGGCGTTTGCAAGCAGAACAGAAGAGTGGAGGGTTTGGATACTCTATTGTCTACCAATAGCCCTTTGTACCCATGCCAACCCATATTCTCTTAGGCAATTTCCTTGACACGTTCAGTTGGACATTTACCCGAGTAGAGTGTGTGCGCAGCATAGTGAGGGTGTTGCTGTCCACTTTGAGGATAGGGCCTAGGCTCCCAGCAATGGAGCACACCATTACATCATTGTAGAAGTTAGCAGGCAGTCCAGGTAGCTCCAGCCACATTGGGATCACTGGAGAGTCCTCATCCGGGCAGAAATCTAAGGACCATCTGAAGAACTTGAAGGCTCGACCCTGCACAAGCATGGAGTCCTTCAGGAGGACCTAAAGGTAGTCTTCCTTGTTGAAGAACCTGATCAGGAGATGGCGACGGTCAAGGGCACTGATGATGAAGTCCTGCTGGAGCTTGAATCTGAGCTTCGGATGGGAGCAAATCTCCTAGAAAGGCGGCCTACCCTGAGTGGTTCTTGCTATGACTGCTAGGTCCAGGGGCTTGCAAGAGACGTTAATCTCCTCCATGGAAAAGAAAGTAGCTGGCTCACCTGAGTCGGTGGAGGCAGAAGAATGGATGGCCAGGCGGAGAACGGGCGGTTGAAGGGAGTGCAGAAGCACCTACGCAAAGGAGGTCGGTGGTGATGACCCCTCAAACTGCCAAGGGCCAGCACCAACCCTTGTAGAGTCACACCCCACTGCATTCTGTCCCCCTGGGGCCCTGCTTGATGTGCACTCTGCAGGGGTCCCAGCAGCGCCACCTCCAGCTTCAGACGATGCTCCTGCTGTGGCACCGCCTAAGACCCCAGCTGCTCCAGCTGTGGCCCCCGCACCTACTTCTGTTTCTGTGTGTATGTACTAATGTGAGATCAGTACATAGATTATGTGTGAGTGTGTGCCTTGTGATTTCTAATAGTGTTTTGTACAGATCATAGTCTGTGTTGTGATCTGTGCTGGTTTGTACACAAATCTGATTTGTGTGTGGTGTGTTGATCAGATCAAGGCTAGAGGATCTGATCTTTTGTGGACTTGATCTATCGTGAGTGTGTGTGTGTTTGAGCCGTTGTGATCAAGTGTGTCCGTTGTACTCAACTTTGAGTAGTGTGTCCTCACTGTGTGAGGGGTGGACGTAGGAGTCACTGGATGTGATATCCAAACTACCTAAAAATCCCTTGTGCAGTGTGGTTTGACTTTATATTGTGCTAGATGCAAGCATAGGGATTTTTCCTACACACTATTATTAGCTTGTTCACACACATTAATCATATGTTTGACGTTTACACCGTTTGATTAAATGTTTCACAGATTTTAATAATACACATTGCATCAGATCAGTGGGGTTTTAATTGAGTAGATCTCTTAATCCGAAGTAATTTTAAATTACTTAAGTTTCCACTGCAAATCTATTCAACCCCCCCCCCCCCCCCTTCTAGCTTTGTCATCACTGAATATCTGATCCTAACAATTGGTATTATAGCAGGTTTATTTCTTATTCTGATCTGATTTGATTGCTTTTGATTGATCTTTTGAAACATCCTTTGACCTCTTTGAACTAAATGATTGCTTTTTGATCTGACTCAATATTCTGTTGATTGGTCTAATCATCTGAAACATACTCAGAAATATGGCTAAGTTCTCAAGTATCATAAATAACCAATGATTATTGGGTTTGATGGCAATGATGATAAAATGTAGGATTCCTCTATAATGACAAGCAAGATTGGAAATAAAACCAAGGACAAATGCTTCATTGGTCATGGTAGCTCAAAAGATTCTCCCAGCTCAGACAAATATGAAGGATCACATTTGTCAGAAAAGTCGAGAAAGTCTAAAAAATTAGGTAAATCTAGTTCAGACCCATTTGATAGATCAATGTCTGATACTGACTTAGAGAATGATACATCTTTTGACGAACTGATAGAATGCTATGAGCTTATGTGCAAACAATTTAAAAAAGTTAAATATCAAAATAAGAAGCCGAAGGATCAACTGGAGATAAATGAGATGAAAATTGATAACCATGAAGCATTCTATGAAGAAAATGAAGAACTGAAAATTGAGAATGAAGAATTGAAAAATAAAATTGAAAAGTTAAATTTTGAGAAAGTGAATTTGAAAGATGAACTCAACATTTGTGAAAATAAACTAAGTGGATTAAAGAAAAATCATGAGCTATTAGAATCTGAAGTTGTTGATCTAAAAGAAGAGAGTAAAAATTTGATGTATATATATCTATATATATATATATATGGTAGAAGAAGGTCCTCAAGGCCTCAAACTAGGAGAGAGCACCCTCCCCCATAAGGGGAGGATGGGCTCACTACACCAGAGAGGGCACCTAGGCCAAAAATATATATAATAACATGAGATTACAGTAAGCAACAGGGGCATACCCCCAATTAAACCAGTCTAACATTCATAAGACCGGATCTATCCAAAACCACCGGCCCCTTACAAGAGTGAGGTAAGCTATGAGAACCCCTAAAAACATGATTGAGCCTAGAGGCAATAGCATGATTGGCAAGTTGATCCGCTACCATATTTGCTTCACGAAAGACATGAGAAATGTAGCTAAAATCACCGCCCAGCATGTCTCTCACTACACGCCACCACCTGTATGTTTGCCATGACATACACCTGTTCTGCTGGAATGAGTTGACAAGAGATAAAGAGTCCGAATGGATCTGAGAGAGACGAAAACCCAAAGAGCTTGCCAACCGAAGACCATCACATAAAGCTCACGTTTCTGCAATCAAATTGTTTCCCACCCCATAGAAGTGAGCAAAAGCGATTAACACACTACCATTTTTGTCCCGGATACATCCTCCACCTCCACAATTCCCTGGATTCCCTTTAGATGCCCCATCAACATTTAAACAATAATTCTCAATAGGAGGAATCCAGCGGACAAGTTTAGCTGTTTAGAAGAGAATTGAGGAGAGAACCCATATTGTTGGAGTATCTGCTGTTCAACTGGAGTAGGAGCACCTGAGAATGAGGTCTTGTTGAGGGCAAAGGAGATGTGGAGTTTGATGCTATTAATGATATCACCAGCTCGGATCTTCTTCTCATCATACCTTGCAGCACATCCGCACTTCCACAACTCCCACAACATGATCATCAAGCTGTAAAGAGATATGAATCTCATGGGAGATTGGATGTTGCAGTGCTTAACAAAACCCCAAGTCCTAGCAGTAATGTGATCATGGAGATGAATTCTATTACTAATAAGAGGCACTATCCAATGCCAAAGATGAACCGCTAGGTCACTGTTAATGAACACATGATCAAGGTCTTCAATATGAGGAGAAGAACAACAATGGCATCTAGAAACCATAGGAACACCAATATCTGAAATTATGCTATCTACCAGAATTGCTCCATTCAGGATCTTCCAAGAGAACAAAGAAACTCTAGGATTAAAGGTGGGCTGCCAAATCTTCAGACTTTCAGAGCGGCGAACCCCTTTATACCTGATCAAATTATAGGCTGAGGTGGTAGAGAAAATGCCACTGGAGGTAGCAGCCCATATACACCTGTCCTCTTCATCTGTCAGCTGCAGACCATGAAAGATCGCTTCAGGAAGCACCGCCCTTATAGGGTGGGAGACATGTTGAACCACTTCCTGCAAAGAAATATTCTCTCCCACAAAGGAGTCCTAGAGAATATGGGATAGCGGAAGGTCACCCATCTAGATGTCTTTCAGAATGTCAATCCTGTCTCCCTTACCATGGATCCATCTAGTGTTATTATAATTGATAGTATTCACGACCTGGCTAATCCTCTTAGGTATACCAGGAATATGATTGTAACTGCTAGACTGATATCGCCTTCTTGCATAATTTGCTTACAGAGAGCTCCCATGCCGAATATTCCACAGCTGTTTAATAGCCAAGGACATTTAAACATGATGCAAATTGCTGACTCCAACACCTCCTTCAGCTTTAGGGCAGTGGATGGTTTTCCATGCAACCCAATGATGATGACGACAGCCATCTGAACCATTCCAGAAGAAAGCAGCCGCTGACTTCTCAAAGTAGGATATCACAGATTTCGGGTGAGATGAAGCAGCTGCCAGGTAGACAGGGATAGATGAGACCGTTGAGTTAATCAAGGTGATCCTGCCAGCTTGAGAAATTAACTTAGATTTCCAACTCCCTAATCTGACATTAACATTATCAATAAGACTTTTGTAATCCGCAGCCAACACTCTTCCAGCTCTCAGTGGAACTCCCAGGTAAAGAAGTGGCCCATTCTGCCTCATAAACCCAATCACGTCTTTGATTCTTTAGACAGCAACAGGAGGCATTTTTTCTGAGACCATAAAGGAACTCTTACTGGCATTGATATTTTGTCCAAATGAATGAGAATACTTATTCAAAAACTGCATAAGGCGTTTGACATTGCGAATGCTACCATTCAAGAAAATGAGTGTATCATCGGCATAGAGAAGGTTAGAGGGGGGCAGACAGCCCCTAGGGCCAACATAAGGGGAAAGAATACCACTTGAAAGCATGTTCTTCAGACCTCTACTCAGAGCTTCTTCCATGATAATAAAAAGAGCGAGAGCAATAGGATCACCTTGTCTTAAACCTCTTGTGGATTTAAAGTAACCAGCAGAGAATCCATTAAACAGTATAGAGAACCAGCAATTAGATACCATCATCCCAATATAGGAAACAAACGTAGATGAGAAGCCAAACTTCTTGAGAACAGCAAATAGGAAGTCCCATTCAACGCTGTCACATGGTTTCCTGATGTCCAGTTTGAATATAGCATTTCCCCATCTGACTTTCCGACCAATATCCCGAACTAGTTGCCTGGATAAGGAAACATTATCAAGAATATACCTGCCTTGAACAAAAGCTCCTTGTTCCTCTAAAATAATACTGGGAAGGATGCCAACCAATCTGTCACATAAAATTCTAGAAATGATTTTATAACAAAAACTACATAGACTTACAGGACGGAAATCATTGAATGTCTCAGGGGTATGCTTCTTCGGGACAAGGGCAATCAGCGTAGAAGTAACACCTCTAGGAAAAGGATGACCCCGGAAAAAGCCACTCACAGCCGCAAAGACTTCATTATGAATAATATCCCAACAGGAGGTATAGAAGATTCCAGTGAAGCCATCTGGACCCGGGGAACTATTACCATTTAAGCTCCATACATCTTTCTTGACTTCATCCTTACTCGGGTTATTCTGATCTTCTCAAATAATTGAAGGAATAACATGGAGGATGAATCTTTTTCCATCCATTCCATATGAGATTTTTAAGCCCAAAAAACCTCCATGCAGTGCAACTCTCTATTAAGAGAAAAAGTCGCCTCCCCCAAAGCTGACCTATTTTCCGGCGAAGGGTTGTTATCAAAGATCTCTTGTTTCTCTCTGACATCTTCCTCCTATCTGTGCGCATTACTTTCCACATGACCAAACACAATTTTGTTCCATGGACGCAAGGCCTGCTTAACCGCTTTAAGCTTCAGGAAGAGAGTAGCAAAAGGATTAGGGTGCCACTGAACATCCTCATTCCACACCCTTTTAACTGTCTCATGAAAGGAACTATGGGAGGTCCACATCGCCTGGAAAATAAATCTAGTCGGGGACTGGTTCTCTTTAGCGAAGTAGACCAACAAGGGAGCATGGTCTGAGGGACCTCTGGGGAGGTGCCTTACATAGAGCCCTGGGAAGTCATCCTCAAAACTACTATTCAGCAGAAAATGATCCAGTCTAGCCTTGATAGACGTCTGCCCAGTTCTATTATTAGACTAGGTAAACTTTGGGCCAATGTAACCAGCATCCTGAAGAGAAGTAGCATTAATAAATGCATTAAAATCCATCATAGCATTCATGTTACAAATACGCCCTCCCATTTTCTCAGCTGGCTGAGTTACACAATTGAAATCACCCCCAACTATCCAAGGGACATCAACAGTATCTGAGATGGCGATGATATCATCAAAGAGAGTCTATCTGATGGCTGCATCACAGCTAGCATAGACGACCGTAACAATCATATAAACTCTGTTGTCCTTCATCACCGCTAAGGTAATCTGCTGATCAGATCTGCTGAGGGTTTGCATGGAAATATTACGCCAGAAGACCTAGAACTTAGAATCTTCACCCCTGTTGCCAGCATATTCCTGCATGTTAATAGACTTACAAAGATTGGAGGCCCGGGCCAAAGGGACCATGGGCTCAGCTATAGCCACTAAGTCAATATTACCCATCCTAACCATCCTCCTGAGCGATTGTCTAGAGGCATTATTGGAAATACCTCTAACATTCCAAAATAACATGGGATTGATCATGAAGAGGAGTATCCTGCAGTACCTCCTGCAACCTTAGCCTGCGATCTAGTTTTGGCACCTCCCGTCTTATGAGATTTTGCTTCTTCTATTACTGCAGGGATAGGCATGAATATATTCTAATTAGCTGCAAGTATAGAAACCTTTCTTAGTGCCACATCATTAGTTTAGGGAAGTTTCTGCTAGAGTCCATGGAAATATCCCTGTCTTCTCCATCTTCCTCATCTGGAACCCTAACCGGAAAAGATCTGGAGATGACAAAGTTAACAACCGCCTCTTTCACTATCCCAACATTGCACCCTATCTCTTGTTACTGCTTCTCATGTATGCAAAACACATGCACACCATGCAACGTCAGGGGGGATACTTCTTGCATGTCTTGAATAAGAGACTCCATAAGAGGAGCAGGAGCCTGTATAGTATGATCAATGAAAATTCGATTGATCTTAATGAAAACCTTAAACTTGACAATGATCAATTAACCAAGCAGATATCCAACGCTCACGATCATCAAATAAATGAAAAGCTTAAACAATTAGTTGAAGAAAATCATCATTTGAAAAAGAAGATTGAGTTCATGTTGCATGAAAAACCTTTGCACAATGACTGTAGCAATTTAAGTAACAAAATTACTTAATTGGAAAAACAAATTGCTCAATTTGAAAATGAAATAAAGAAATAAAAAATGGTTTTAATGTCATGAAAAAAAAACTTCAAATTTCAGAAAAGGAAACTGCTGCGTTGAAAGCTGAAAAAGGGAAACTGACAAAAATGGACTTGAAGTGGTTGTTAAATAAAATCAAAATTCTGAAAAGAAGATTTCTGAATTGAACAAAACTATTGATAGTTTAAAATCTGCTTTGTCTAAGTTTGTTAAAGGAACTCAGAATTTGGATAATCTTCTTGGTATGAAAGTCAATTTTCATAAGGAAGGTTTAGGATTTAACCCCTTGAACAAAAAGAATTTTGAAAACAAAACAAAGACCTCATTTGTCAATGTTTCTATGAACAAGAATGTTGCTGCACCTAAAGAAAAAATTGTTAAGACTCATGCTCAGAAAAAATTTTAAATATAAAATAATAAATTGAATAAAAATGCTACAAATAGGAAGAACCCTATTTCAATTGGAAATCAGAAAAAGAAAACAGGATTCTACAAGGTCTCCACACCTCCTCCATCAACCCAGAAAGATCCAAGGCATTCTACAACTCCACATCATGTCAAGAGCTACCAAAGGGTACCACCTCCTCCCTTTCAACCCAAGAATAATCAAAGGTACTCTAGAAGATTTTAGAGATTCCAGCAAATGCACAAATACTATGGTAAGCTCCAGGTAAATACTCAACCCATTTTCTTTAATTGCAATAGACCAGGTCATCTTGCCAAATTCTACTGGAATAAAAATAAAAAGAATAAATCTCATGTTCACACCAATCTAGTTTAGTGCTTCACATGTCATAAACATGGACATTTGTCTAAGGACTGTTGGCAAAGAATCATGATCTTGTGCATGCTAAAAAATTTCATACTCATACACATCTTAATGTACATAGGAATGAACACCATGTTTATCCTGAAAATACTCAGAAATTCCATGTCCATATGAATAGGATTGTTGTACAAAAGAATTTTTCTGAATTCCATGTTAAAAATCGCAATGATAAAACTATGAAAAATAGAAAACAAAATTCTCAGTATGTTAGTAGTGCATTCTATACCTATAGCTCTAAGATTAGAAGCCAAGATTCTAGTATTTCTAGTCTTCATAAAAATGCACCCAATATAAAATCTTGTTGCAGATTCATGGAAGATCTTTAGGACCCAAACAAGTTTGGGTTCCGAAATGTGCTGCTTGAATGTTGGATGCAGGGATCCTTGTAGTCAATTTCAAGATGAAGGCTTCATGACTAAGGCTACAAGGAAAGTAAGTGGAGAAAATGAAAGACAATGAAAATCTCTTCAGGTAAATACTTTTGAGAGATTCCCTGCTAAGCAAAAACTTCTTGTTGATTAAAAAAATAATCTCTTGAATAAACTGTTTGATGAGTGAAATTGAATGCTAAAGTGAAATCATGATGAGTTACATATCTTGATCTCTTGGTATATAAAATGGTGAAATGTGGAAGGACAAGTCATGCTTGTTTGGAAACTATCAATATGAGTGAGAAAACTTCTCCGCCAAGTACCAAGAGTCACTCCTTGCTTAAAACTAAATGTGTGCATAATCATGTTTGAATTACTTGCAAAAGTTTTCATATCATGCGCATGTAACTAAAAATCATGATTCTACTGAAAAAGCTCAGAAACTCCATGTGAACATAAATTGAACATTTCATGAAAACATAGGTGCGCCAAACAAAGAATAATTGTCTTATGGAAATAATGTTGTTCATAGTTCCATTAATGACAAAAGTGCATCTATACCAAAAAGTAAATCCTCTTGGATTCAAAAGTCATTGCTACAATCTAATTTTTGCTCCACTATAGGAATCAAGCTTGTACAAGTCCCAAGGCCAGCTTAATCAGCAAGTTGATGAGCCTTGTAGCCATACCTTTCCATCTGAAATCAAGACAATGGCTATGCAAGGTAAGAAAAATTGGAAACCACAGGTAAAATCCAAATGAAGACTGTTTAGGTAAAACCTCATATCATTTTGAGATTGATTTGCTTAAGTTAAAGAAAATTCTTAGAGTCTTATCTGAACAATGAAGAGTGTGTTTTTTGTTGCCCAGCTAGCAAGCCCAGAGAGGGGGTGAATGGGATTTAAAATTCTTTTAGATTTCACACCTGTCAACAAAAACGCTTTAACAGAAAAACACTAAGTTCAATTGTTAGTGTTAGTGATAAGGAAGAAAACAAACAAATAAGCACACAAGCCCACAACATAGGAAATTTTATCCTGGTTCGGACCTTCTATCCCAAGGAGTCCTATGTCCAGTCCCCAAGCAACAACTTGGAATTTCACTAACCAAGGGTACTAACCCCCTTAAGGACCCTTCCACATCCAACCGTAGCTGGCCTACTCCTCTAACCCCGAAGAGGTACAAACCACCCTGATACACATGTCTTCCTTCCTTAATGAAGGGAATACAAACCACTTATTTCCAACAGGTCTTCTCTTCACAACCTGAAGTGGAACTTCACAACAGATGTGAAAGAAAGCGAAAGGCCCCTTGACCAAGCTTACAACAAACTGCTTGATCTGAGGTGAAGTCTGAGAGAGAAAGATTAACAATAAAAAAATCTCTCAGAAGGACAAGCTCTCAAAAAAGTCTAGACAATGAAAGGCTGAGAGCTACGAGCTAAGGAATGAAAGGAGTGAAGCGAGAAGCTCCTGTTTCTGATGCTTGCAAGTTGAAGGTTGGTTCTCTGAAAGCTCTATTGCGCAAAAAAAATTTCTTCATGGAGTCATTAGTCTTCTACATATCCTCTCTTGAAAAATGTAGCCGTTGAAGTGGTCGTTGTCTCTAAGTTTGAAGTACGTTAGACAGTATGGTCTGAGGTGGTCGACAGGTAAGCTTGTAGCCATTTAATGCTCTGGAGCCATGCATGCAAAGAGAAGATTCATCTAGATATTCTTTAGCTTCTGGTTGTCCAACGTTGTAAGATATGATACTGGCAAATAACTGCACACAATAAATTTCGAAGCACAGACAGCTAGACTGTCTCTATGCTTGTTAGTCAATGTTAGAAACCATGCAGTAAGAACGTACACCAAAATAGTAATGCCATTCCGCTATCCTGAAAAGTGTTTGCTATAGAAACATAGGAATAGAAGGCACCTAGATATGCAACGTGCAGAGAGGTGTACAATCTCATTAAATGCAAAGATATTAGTGATGCACGCTGGAAGACTTTGAATTTCATAATATTTTAAAAGATATAATTAAATATCATGTGTGAAATCGATGTAATCCATGAAGTCGTTATGACAATGAAATAGTTGTACAACTTATGAAATCATTATGTGAACAAGTCATTGTTTAAGTATAAGCAAATCGTTGTTTATACAAATCGTTGTTCAAACATAATCAAATCTTTGTTTGAGCAAATCGTTGTTCAAACATAAACAAATCATTGTACAAGCAAATCGTTGTACATATATAAGCAAATCGTTGTACAAGCATAAACAAATCATTGTTTAAGCAAATCGTTGTACAAGAGAAAGCAAATTGTTGTACAGATATAAGCAAATCATTGTACAAGCAAAAGCAAATCATTCTAGCGTAAAGGCAAATCATTCTATCTATCAAATCATTATTTTCACTTATCAAATCGTTACAACAATTAAATCGTTGTTTTTACTTATCAAATCGTTACAACAATCAAATCGTTGTTTCTCTTAAGAAACCGATGACCGAATCGTTGTTTTTCTTATGAAATCGATGTGAAACCAAAATCATTGTTTCACTTAACGAATCATTGTGAGACCGAAATCATTGTTTCACTTAACGAATAGTTGTGAGGCCAAAATCGTTGTTTCAGTTAACGAATCATTGTGAGACCGAAATCGTTGTTTCACTTAATGAATCGTTGTGAAACCGAAAGCGTTGTTTCACTTAACGAATCATTCTTTTACAAACTTATCAAATTGTTATACGATGAAATCGTTGTAGCGATAGAATCATTCATGCTATAAGGGAAATCGTTGTTCTACAACGGAAATCGATGTGGACTTAGAGGAAATGCATGCTCTAAACTTTAAATGATACAGTGTAAGAATTACTTATAGATTAGGCTTGATTTATTCCCTGTGGATGAACTTCATAAAAACTTGTTAGAAAATAATTGTTAGGATTTTGTTAATCACCAAAATTGTATATAATTACATAAAAATTATATGGGGATGGACTGATCATCATTTTTTATGTTACTCCCAACAATAACTTTGTGTCATAACAATTGGAATCATGTTTGTATTATCATGCTAGCTTAACTGTGCCTATGATTTTGTGTGCATATCAACTGCTTTGACTTCTTGGTATATCAAATGATGTCATGTGAAAAAATAAGTTATGCTTGTTTGGAAACTATCGTTATCCGTGAGTAAAATACTCTGTCAAGTACCAAAAGTCATGTTATGCATAAAGTTAATTGTGTGCATAATCATGTGCGAATTACTTGCTAGCTTTTTCAACCCATGCACTTGTTAAGTGCAAAAATACTCTGAAAAATGCTGCAAATAAATGTTAAAATTTGTTGGAACTTGAAAATCTCAAAAATTGTCTTCGATCTTCATTAGGTCGACACACTGGTCATCATATGTCGACACATCATCCTCAAATTATTGAAACTCAAAAATCCAATGTCAAACAATTCTTATGTCTGCTTTGTCAACAACTTCCATGTGGTTTGTCGATAGACAATCTTGTTCTAACATCATCGAGTCTGGTACTTCAGTAACTGTCGACACATGGGATCCAGTTGTCGACAGATCCTTTGAAAATCTTTGAACATTGCTTCAATTTCATAATGAAGGCTTCCATTACATCTTGAGGGGAGTCTTTTTGTGAGAGAGACTTGTTTTATTGTCAGTCAACATTTGTTGGTCACTTTCCTATCTTGAACATCCGCTCAAACTCATCATTGAAAATTCGTTTCCATTTATTTCCTGATTCTATCTCCTTGACATATCATACCTTTTATTCAAGCCTTACATCAGGATAAATGAGTCTTTATGAAATTCCTATATGAGATATTTCATATATAAAGACTAAAATAATTGTGCACTAAGTTTAGTCTTAAAGATACAATCTAAGAACAAGTTTATGCCAATGTTTAATGTTGGACTCATATAAACTCAGTTGTAAAACGTTTGTAGGCACATGAGTAGATTTAGTGTTTAACATGTGTACGTTTTGAAGCTTTATCCTTAACACATGTTAAGAATAATCTCTCTGCCTACTGAGTTTCGCGATTTCCGTCATCCCCCTGCACCTGGGAATGACAACGTATAGAGAGTCTTGGAGTCCATTGTCTAGTGTTCTCTTTTGTTTGGTCAAGGTCTTGTCACTGATGTCTTAGTTTGTTATGTCCATCATGTTATTTCCTTCTTTCGCAATTCCTTTCAGTCGTGTCATGAACAACTTTTGTAACTGTGTGTGCTGAATGCTTATTGAATAGAATTCACAGTTGTTTGCCTACTTATATTCATGAGTCCATGACTTGTCTTTTTGGATGTTGCCAAAAGGGGGAGAACTATCCATTATGCATAAATTGAAAATTTGTCATCATCAAAAAGGGGGAGAATGTTGCATTCACATGTGTGATGTTTGTGATTACATGTTTTTGATGATGAACAGTATAACTTGATGTTGTGTGAATGGTTGCAACATGAGGACATTGACAAGTCAAGCAACATATCAAACCATGCTTCAAATTGATCATCTACATATTTATTATATCTCTCTAATAATGCTCTTTAATGTAGGTGTGAATGCATGCAAGACAAGCATCAAAATCAAGAGCAAAAGCTCAAAGAAAAACAGATCAAGCAAGTTCCTGTCGACAGCCCAAAAGATACCTGTCGACAGCTAGACACAGGGAAGATAGAAATCTTTCAGGAAACACAAGTTGAAGTGTACCTATCGACAGCCACAAATCGCCTATCGACAGCTACACCCAGGAAAACACTTCCCGCGAGACCAGTGCTCTGGAAATTGCAAACATGTTAGTACCTGTCGACAGACGAAGAGAAACTTTAATTCCGAGATTTGGATATGTTTCGTATTTGGGTGTTTCCTTTTACCACGTCTCTCGTAACTTGGACACCCATATATATAGAACATAAAGAGGTAATTTTGCAGCAAGAAGCAACCAAACAAAACCCTAAGAAAAATCCAAGAGAGAAAGCTTCTTCTTGCTGCTCTGCTTCAACTCTTCGTCCAAAGCGAAGAAGATTCATCTTCCAAGCAGAGTTGAAGCCGGTTCGTCCACGGTTCAAGCTTCTCCATCAAGTGTTCAACATCCAAACGAAGTTGGAGCTCTTCTGGATGACCACCTCGAAGAGTTCTATCTCAGGATTTTATTCTACAACTCTGAACTCTTCTCTCTTACCACTTTTCATACTCTGTGTGTATGGTAGTGGATCAAGCGTCTCTTGTGCTTGATCTATGTGTGTGGTGTTGTTCTGATTGTTTGTTTGCATCAGACAACGTGGTGTGTGTGTGTTATAGTGATTGAACTTGCTCATAAGCAGTCTTTCTGTATGTGTGTGTGGACGGTGGACGTAGGATACACAAGTTTACTCCGAACCACCTTAAATCTTCGTGTCCTGTGGTTTGCTACGTCTTCACGGTAGATGATTGGTAGGCACGTTGGTTCTACACACGCTAGATAGGTTGTTTCTATTTTATTCACAACAAACACACACATCTTGGTTCGAATTTAATTAAACTCTGTTTGAGATATCAATAAGCATGTGTCTCCATTGAAAAGAAGGTCATAGTGTTTTAATTGACAGTAATCTATTCAACGCCCCCTTCTAGATTACCATAATAGATAATTCCACACATCTTTCACCTTATTCCCTCCATTTTTGGTTTGGAAAACCCCTTTTAGGTGTGTAGGGATGTGCACTACGTGCCTAGTGTGTGTGTGTCACGCCCCAATATTTAGCAGCGGAATAAATATCGGGATGCATAAACGATACGAATAGACGTATCACAGTTGAGTAGCGCAGAGTCACAATTAAACATAACAACACATTTGAGACCATAAGATTGTCATCAAAAGTACTCTTTATTCCATTTCAATTCACTAGTTACAACCTTACATAAGAAGAACCAACTAAAGGATGCATTATTCAAAAATAAACTTCATGAAAATGTATCCTATTACATAAACTACTTAAACATACATTCCTAATACTTCATCTCCTCATATGACAAGTTCTCATCACTCCTGCCCTGCCCCATCGGATTCCGCGAGATCCTCATCACTACCAGAAATGGACAGGATGATAGGGTGAGCGAACTAGCTCAGTAGGATTTACATCTCAATGTGCGGGCACTAATATACATGATTAACATTTTAAATGGGCAGGATATGAACATGAACATGATGATGATGCATGTAGTACTAACAGGTCAAATAGCTGAATAGAACAAATATCATATCAAATCAAATATCGAATTTCATATATGATGGACAGGTAATTCAAGAATAAAATCATATCAAAAGGAATTGGCCATATTCACAGATATCACATATTCACATGAACGGACATATCATATCAAACTTATTGTATCATATCAAATGAAGGCACATTAACACAAATCAGTGACATGCCAAGCACCACAAGTCCATACTCCCGAGGTTATAAGTACATTAGGGCGCTCCTCCCCAGGAACAGACAGAGCCCTTATTGCAAAGGCATTAGTCAAATGGACCGAAGTCCCACGTTGTGCCGATCAAACATATACATATTATGGCCACGAAATCTCAATAACAAGCTCATTGTAATAAAGGACAAGATCATTTTTAGAGTCAAGGTATGACAAAAGCTCAAGAGATCAATTGGACAGCATAACGACGTATCTTAGGTTTCATAATTCATTAATGTATTGACAAGAAGATGACTAATGACAGATCATACATGGTACAAGTGCTCTTTGTAGACAATGTTTTTTGCTCCTTTTCAAGGGGATGAAGAACAGTAGGCCCACAAAGAGGGGTGGAAAATGAAAAGTGGTGGAAAAGACGGAAAAGAAAAGAAACGTGATCGCCAGGCATACGAGGGTGCCGAATGGAGACGCATGGCGAGGGGTGCGAGATGGGAGGAGTGATTGCAAGCGTACCTTTTTGGCGGGGAGATTGCGTGGGGGATGATGTGGGCCCTATCTTCCTCTACGAACACGGCCGGCCACAGTAGAGGGCATTTCCTCGTTTGATTACCCTGACAAAATAGACGAAGAAAATAAAAAGGGATTAGTCAAATAAGGCGTGTAGTATCAAATCCCAATGAATAAATGAAATGAATAACATGGGGAGGACTCACTAGATGGTGGTTTTAAACCCCTAAAATGTAGGTTGGTGTGTGTGTGTATGCATGCATGTGTGTGCGTAAAAAAAGTAAAGAAGGACCACGTGGGGCCCGGAGGAGTTAAATGAAAAGGCAAAAGAGAGAAAGGGGAGGGGGTGCTTCCCCAAATAGTGAATAGTGCGGTCGTTGCCGGTTGAACGACGGAGGAAGGAAAACGTCATACACCTCTCTCCAATGCACGTGGATGACGGAGGGAATAGCTCAGACAGCATGGCGAGAATCTGGAAGGGCTTCACCTTGATCGTTGGGCCCCCCTGAAGAAAAGACCCTCGGGTCCAATTTATGGAAAACAGATTCTTGAATCGCGTTCAAACAGGAAGCCGCGATTAGGAGTTGAATTGCGTCTGGGCGGCAGGCCGCGACTTGAATCGTGTCAGGTATGGGCTCCGCGACAAGGATGGAATCACGTCTGGGCAGCAGACCGCGATTCAGAAAGTCAACATGATGAGACAGACGTCTGACTATCGTCAATGTCTCTGAATCGCATCGTATCAGGACGCCGCGATAAGGAACATAATCGCGTCCGCTATGGCTGTCGCGACTTGAAACGCACCAGCCATGGCCGACGCGATTACCTTAGAGGCAATCTTCGAGGCAATCAGCTCATCTGCTGGTATGAAAATTGATTTGACCTTTCTGAATCGTGTCTGGATGGCAGGACGTGATTACAAGATCTTCTGATGATTTGTCGGCGTAGGCTCTCAAGTGCGGCGACTTCCGAGGCATAGCCTTTTTGACTTTCAAAGCGCGGCGGTCATGCCGGACGAGACTCCAATATGCTGGTTAACGCATCTGGTATGCCCGACGCGTTCATGCTGCGCCCCTAGAGGCCGTCGCATTAAGGTTGCACCTGTTATAGCCGTCGCGATAAGATCCTGAATCGTGTCCAACATCCTGGACGCCTTTCATAATGCGGTTGCCATACCCGTCGCGACAAGGAATTGAAGCTTATAGTGCCCGAGGGATTCTGAAAATGAAGGGGAAGCACCGAGGAAGAATGGGGGTGATCCAGAATGATGGGGAAAGTACTCTTTCAAGGCAAAATGAAGGTCATTTGTGGCATACAACGCAATATGAAATTTGCTCGCGGTGGAGCCAAATTCGTGTGTCTACACTCTCTATCTCTAAGGTACTTCATGGTACAACCAGCTTGGTCTCTATGAGGGAATCCATAGAGTACGGAGACTTACGGAGGTCTTAAGGAAAAGATCACTAGTCTGCCAATATGGAATGACCAGCAGAGAGCTCCCAATTCCCCAAGAAGGGTGTGCCTAATCGTGTAAATGTGTAAGTGATGTGTCACAGAACTTTCCTACACACGTATGCAATTGATGAACAAATAATGGAACATCGGAAAGCACATAAATAACGAAAAACCCACATACAAATCATGATAGAAAACTCAACTAAACAAGTCCATTCTAATCATGTATTCATCACATATTCATATCACATACTTATTATGAGAATTTCATATCAAGCTATATTACTTAAGATAATCAAATGAACATAAGATCAATCACATAATACACATTAGAATCATATTCATGTCATTACCATTTTCAAGTGGGTTGATTACGTTTAGGCCAATGCACAGTAAGTGACATGCTTACAGACTAAAAGATTAAACATGCTAACTGACTAGCAAAAAGTAAAGTCTCAGATCGGTCTTTAAATCGCGTCCTACATAGTAGACGCTTTTTATAACATGGTGTACAGTCAAACACGGCCAACTGTGAAGACTATAAATCGCGGTGGCCTAAGTGGTCGGCTTTTACCTTGAATTGTGATGAGATACATCGTCACGTTCATGAAAAACATTAAAATACTAATATAAAAATTGGCAAATAATTTGAACGGGAAAACGTGTAGAATCGCGTCGGGGTTCCTGCCGCGAATAAGACCAACACAGAAATCCACGCGGCGCATAGTCCCACGTGAACAGTTGACTGGTCAGACCGTGAATCGCATCGGATCTCGTAGTCTCATCTTAACTAATCGCGACGGCCAAGGCCGACGTGATACCAGGCGCTGGAATCGCATCGCTCGGACCGGTCGCGATTCAAACTTCAAAACCGAAAATGCATAAACAAGCAACGATTCTCTTACAATGCTTCTATCTCTCTATCAACTGACATTTAGACAAAACTCTCAACATGAAACAGGACGAGGACAACTAGTAGAAGGACTTTCATGTTGTAGGTTGGATCTAATTCGGTCTCGAATCATGTGCAAAACATGAAGAACTTAAAAAACCCTAAACATGCGCGACTTAGGGAAAACGCCTAATACTCGACGGATACACCATGAAAATTGGGCAAATCAAGTGCATATGAAACTAGACATGCAGCACTACAAGATGGTATAGGTTTTGTTTAGTCTTGGCCCGAGATCACTTACCTTTAGATGGATGTAGGAGACGTAATAACCCAGATTGATGCAGAGCGAAGTTGAGGAAGAACTCGATTTTCCCCAGCCGTTCTCGACTCCTCCTGCGCCCTAGCCTGCTCCTCACGACCCCAACTCAATACCAAGCCTTCCCTAAGAGTCTCTTCATGATATATATATACATCTAGGGTTTAATTTCATGTCCCAATGGTGTTAGGAAAGGGGCTGAGAAATCTGCATTGTACCTTCGAAAAATTGGGATTTCTCCTCCCAAATAGAGTAGCTACACCATAAGAAGGTGCTAAGCATGGTTTTCCACAATTTGGCTTGCTATGCTTGGCTAATAGCACTCTTTTAAACCCTAATTTGCCCTTCCTAATTACCACATATTTACAGGTATGAAGTTTTGGGTATTTTCTTGCTCCAATTTATTCTTGGGCCAAAAGTGATCCATTGGCCCAATTTTGTTAATGGGTCATTAATACATGATGTTGGAAGTCTCTCCAACATGTTTATTTAATTCATGGTCATGTTATTTTTCCGCGTTAATGGTTTTCCGACTTAGTTTCCTTATTTGGGTGATTCGTCACATGGTGACATACACACAGCCAATCAGATTTTTGTTGCACGAATTTCTTCATAGAATGCTTAGGGATCATATTTGGGGTTGATTTATAATTTTTACGGAATGTTTTGATGTGTTCTCTCACGTACGATAGTGGTAAGTAAGTTATATCATTCCGAAAATAAGAAATTATTTATTTCAATTTATTTCTAATTTCTTCAATTACTGAATTTCAGGGGTGTTACAGTGTGTGTGTGTTGTGAATAGCATACATGACTATGGAAAGAAGAAGGGAAAGAGAAAGAGAAGAGGGAGATGATTCTCATTTGCAGGCGTTGGTGGCTACTTTGTGGGCTCCTCTAGCTCGTGATTGTAGACACCCGATTTTGGCTAATTGGCTGAGCTATATTTCGCGTTATCTTAGTGGGCCCATAATTGGTCACTCACCCTAAACCCTAAACCATTAAAATGCCTTGAAATCCCGCATATTATCACTTTGAGAGAGTCCTTGGGGCTTAAAAACTCTTATCTTATCATATGATTGGCTAATAATTCACCTTTTTTCGGATTTATTGTCGCGACGCATCGTGGCGACGCGTCTCTATGTCGCGACGGGTCTGGCTGCCGCGACAGCCCATGCATTATCCATGAACGTGGGTAATGCTGTCGCGTCGATCCGCCCCGTCGCGTCTTAGTCGCAGTCCTACGATACGCCGCGACAATGGCCGAACCCTCTGGCCATCATAACTGCCCCCTATTTATCCTCTTATGAATCTAGCTTAATCCCTAGGGATTATCCCAACCCCTTGGGCGGGATTTAGGCCCTAGGGATTCTTCTAAGGATTTCTAAGGACTCTATATCCGATTTTGATGAAGCTTTATCTCCCATTTTAATTTCTGAGCCATTTTAAGGAGATAATGTCATTTATTCTCACCCCAAGCTCAATATAAACAAGGCCCCTCCTCAAGCACGAGGAGAGCCTCATTACCACCCCGAAGGGCTGCCGAAATTCCCTCTCACCCATACTTAGCCTTGCAGCCACCTATTCCCACCATTTCCCTTCACATTCCACTCCCCAAAGCTACTCTTTTCACCATCAATGGAGCGCGCAGCGTAAAGAGGGCGACCCCAACAATCTCCTGGATCATTCGCACATCTTTGGAGCTGTACCCACGCCAGGGAGTCACCCCAATGGGGCTCATCTTCTTCCTCCTTCCTTCCTCCTATTTCTACATGCATTTTTTGTGTTATTCCTAGATAGAGCACATTTATTATCCACCCACGTTTTCCCACACCCATAGGGGTTCAAAATCACCCCAGGTGTGTTCCCACCATGATCCCTCACTTTCTTTCATCTTTAGAATAGATACTGTGCTTAACATATTCTAATGGGGTGTTTTCTTTGTGTTTATCTTTGATAGGCAAGCAAGCAAGTGAAATCTACGAGAAGCTCTAGTTCTCTGGCCGGCTGGAGGACGAGAAGAAGGTCCATACCCAAATTCTCCCGCATTCAGAGAACGCGACGGCGGAGGGTGACGTGACCTTAGACGCGTCAACATAAGCCGACGCGATACCAGTTATCGCGACGGCCATGGCGACTACGACACCAGGTCCGTTTTTGTTCTCTTTCATTTTCCTAGTTTAAGTCAGCCATTATCTTATTCCTATTCTTAGGCGACTTGCTAGGTGGCGATCACATCCATATTTCATGCTACTAGTTTTAGCACACGTTTGCGTGTCGAGGGGAGCACAATCCCTGTGATTACAGTGATGAAGCCTCTTGGACACTCCAAGGGTTGAGAGGAAGAGAGGAAAGAAAGATGGAAGCTCTCAATCCTCAAGGTCACTTTTCTCTCTCTTCTCTCAAGGTGTTAAAGCTTCAGCTCATCCAGCATCTCCCCCCCTGCTTAGAAGGTTGAGGTGCACCAAATATAGACAATGGGGGCGGAACTAGGGAGCATAGGATGCTCAAGTGTGAGAAAACACACTTGAACATGTAGCAATCCATGTAGAAAGGCTAATCCAATGAAAGGAGGCCAAGTAGGACTTTTACTAGGTCAAGGGGGTGCCAAGGTGGCCCATTTGCCCATTGGGAACGGCCCCATGCGTTGCATGGGTGAGGGAAGGGAGCAAGTGGACAATATTCTCGAGTAGTTGTGCAGACCAAGTAAACCCAAGTTGACGACAAGTGATGCTACCGCCAACCCCATGCAGACGTCAACCTATGTGGACGTCAACAGGAGTTGACGTCAAGGGTGTGTGCCGTCAACCTGGAGTCAGTGACAATCGATGTTGATGTTAACATGGTATCCGAGGCAAGTCAACAAGCAGTCAAATAAGTCTTAATTAGCCATGAACCATGCGGGGATGGGCCAAATCTTGTGTCTACAAATGCCCCTCGAAGACATCCGACCTTATAAGTGAGTGAAGTGGACTGAAAGGTTGGTGTCTCGGTAAACAAAGGACATAGAGATTTGATGAAAGGACCATCTCTGAGGATAGGAATTCTAGCAAGCCACACGAATGAGTTAGGCTAGAAACAAGTGATGAATCATCTGAGAGACAAATGCAAAAATGAGGGAGGGTGATCTACCCGTGTATTTATAACTACAACCCAACGGTAGGGTTCCCGGCATTGCCAAGTAGGACTTTGACTAGTTTATGGTCTTTTCTTAGTCAAAGGAGTTGTAATATGACGGTTGAATCAGGAAAATCTCACAATCGAAGTCTGTCGGGACACGCTCACATAATCAGGACGTTTGTCCAATCAGGGAGTTGTGAAGACAAAAGGGATTGATTGTACTCTCAAAGGATTATCAAAAGATTCTAACTAGAATCATTATTTGGAAAGTCGGAAGTCCATAATTAAGCTCATGACTGGCTAATGGTTCACAAGAACTCAATAAGACTGATTGACTTTTGTGAAGTGCCTAGTGGGACTGTTTGGAATTGCTTGGAGAATAGGCAACAAAGACCCAATATCTGCTTTGATATTCAAGGAGGTGGTGCTGATTGGTTGGCCACTTGAGCTGAGTGCCACGCAGCAATTGAGGAAAATCTCCATTTTTTTTTTGAGTTAGTAAGAGAATATTAGCAATAAAATCCTAAAAGCATGTTGGTGTGGGTTCCCTATCTAAAAATGCAAGTTAGAACGAGAGGAAATTTATGGCCAAACAAATAACTCAGAGATCTCATAGTTTTTGGTAAAGGGGAACTCTAGGTTCAGGGTAGCTAAGTTATTCACCTCTGGTGACTAAACCTATGTTAGACGTACCTATACAACACTCAAGGTCACATGAGTGTTCTCGGATTTGAAGCATCACCTATGTTTAAATATCCTGCAAAATAACTCGGAACATAAGACGAGAAACAATGGCCAAATAAATAAGAAAGCTGTGAAAATTTGCCACAGTTGACGTCAACCCGGATTGTCGTCAATGCACAGTTGACATCAACATAGCATGCCATCTACAAAAGTAAACATCCACATATGTTGTCGTCAATAGTGAACCGACGTCAAACGATGTTGACGTTAACCTACCAGCGGATTAAACCGAAAAAATAGCAATTGGGAGGATATTAGGACTCTTCCTTATTCAACCTCTGTCCTTCCTTCCTCAACTCTGAACTACAGACTTCTTGGTCGACCAACACCAAAGATTATGGCCTCCACATCAACTGGAAAGTCTACAATCATGAACCCAGGTGTTCTGAGCGAGGTTCTGAGGCATTTAAGCACCCGTTTGGCTAATGGGGAGGTAAGTAATGCCTGTCCTTGCCTCTTCTCTTGCTGAAAATGCCCCAACATCTTCTCATGGTGCTTCCTGGGTGTGCAGGAGGTGCCCGCCTTCCCATGCCAAGGCTAGGTACGGGCGTTCTTCTGGCTGATCAACCTGGTGAACGCGATAACAATCCGCATGAGAAGCTACATTGGAGCATGAAATCTGAGCTTCATGATCGTCCTAGCCAAAAACATGAAGGACATGTGGTAGGGATTTGATGCCCTCGGAGGACTCGTGGAGCGCTGGCACCCATACACACACACATTCGTGTTCCAGGTGTTCGAGGCAACCATGCTACTGAAGGAGGTGGAGATGTTTCTGAGATGGAAAACACTGCCTGGAGTATGATGTGACGACTCCTCTTCTCCCATGGGAAGAGATTCTAGCAGACATCGTGCAGGACAAGAAGGAAGCATTGAGGATGACGAACAAGAACGGGATCTTCCTTGACCGGTTGGCCTCGTGGTTGATCCAGCATATGAAGGAGATAGGTGGTGAGAGGGCGACCTGTGGGCTGACACACTGCCTCGCTGGTGTGTTTCTATTTCCTACCAGTGGTGATTTCCTCCTATATGAGCATGTGGGGATCCTGTCACTACTGTGGCATGGGCAGTCACTTGCCCCTATAGTGCTAGCACATCTCTACAGCTCCCTTACTATGATAAGCTTAGATAGACACACATGTGGGAGCTTGTTCCTGCTTCAGGTATAGATGGAAGCTCATTTAAAGTTTGATTATGCTGAGAAACAACCTACCCCCTCCAGAATCTTCCTTCGGAGTTCAGTGTACTACAGCAGGGCATGGTATGAGCCAGAGGAGGAGATCATGTGTGTGACAGCACACCTGAAGAGCAGAGATGCCTGGCGTGACTACCTTAGCTACTTCATAGTGAGGCCACTATTCATGTGGACAATTGAGTTCAGAGCTCGCATCAAGGAGGATAGATACATGTGGTTAACTGGTCCTGATTAGATGGTGGTGCACCAGCCACACCAGTGCCAGTGTCAGCTAGGAATGCCATGGGGAATTCCAGCTTCATCTCACTGCACTATCATGATCATCTCAGGCAGAAATGAGAAATTGATGAAGATAGCCAAGAAGACATGGGAGAAGTACATAGTGAGCCAAAAAGTGGGACATGTAGTGCAAGAGAACTGGGAGGACATCTGGAAGTATGAAGAGTACATTGACACCATTCGCCCTATTTCATGTGATTTCTTCATGGATCGTAGAGCAAAATGATGTACCTTCCTCATTTCAATAAGTGTAACACAAGTTTGATGAATAAACAAAGAATTGCATAAGGTCCAATGTGTTGAATGGCTTGAAATGTGTTGAATTGAGAGTTATGTGCCTTGAGTCGCCTTGCATTGTGTGTTCTGAGAGTGACTGTGAGCGACCAGTTAGCGTCCACATCGATGGACGTCAAGGGCAAGTAGACGGCCACAAAGTGGCCGCTAACAACCAGATAGAGGATAGACAACCAAATCGATGGACGTCAACAGAAAATTAAACGTCCTCCCTCGGGCCGTCAACTATGGTACTGGGTCTGACAGGGTACCTCGAGACAAGATATAGATGGCCAACAACTTGACGTTAACCTGAAACCAACGGCCACAGTTTTGACATTAAATGAAAATCAACGGCCAGGAGTTGGACGTCAATTTCAAAACATGGCTTTTGGGTCCCGAGGCCTCTCTCCGACACTTCTTTCACCCTTCTCCAACCGGTCGGAGCTCTTTCTACCACTGTCTCACCCTCCTGCTCTCCTTCTCACTCTCTCAAACCTTCTTCCTAATCTTTTCTTGGACTGTGTTGGACTGTGTTCTTGGATTGGGACTTGCTCCGATGGCGAGGGCTAAGAAGCAATCCCCTCAAGACCATTCTCGGCGGAGGGAGGAAGTGGATGAAGTGATGATCAGGGGCTCGACGGCGAAGGAAAAGCTCGAGGAGGAGGTTGACCCGGCCACGGAGGCCGGCAACAGCGCGCTGGAGGGGGAAGATACGGTGGGTGATGATGGAGATGGGGAAGAAGAAATAGAGACAGAGGTGACCCAGAGGGCCTCACACTGACCGAAGGTAAGTCGACACTCGACAGAACCCTAGAAACCCCCCGTGTGATTGAATGTAAAAGTGGAAAAGAAAGGGAAACAAAGGAGACGTCGTTAGGCTCATCAGGAACTTGAATTCAACATCGGTTGACGTCGAGTTCTGTAAACGTCCACCATGTTGCCATCAAGGTGAACTTGACGGCAAAGGGCCGGATGTCGACTGATGAACTCGACAGCAACGACCCTGCCATCAACCATGGGTAAACGACGGCACCCTGAACGTCTATTTTCTATAAACTGCGGCATTGTTGCTGTCAACTTTTGCTTAACAGCAATCGATATTGACGTTGATTTTTCTATCTTTTATGTAGGGAAAGGGTCGGATGAGGAGCAAGGTGACTTGGGACTTGTGTTGGGCGTGGTACAAGGCACTGTCGGAGACCCAACAGACGTAGGTGGCACATATGGGTTTTGGGCACCTTCTGGCAGTGCGCCCTTTTCACGTGGACGTTCCCTACCTCGAGGCGTTGAGGGAGAGGTGGGATGAGGACTGCAAGGCATTCATCATGCTTTGGGGACACATGATACCCACATTGGAGGATGTGGCGTATCTCACAGGACTACCGGTTCCACGAGAGCCGGTAGTAGAACAAGAGAGGAGGGACTACCACGACGAGATGGTAGAGTTGTCGGGGCCATAGTTCGTGGTTGTACTGAGGAGGCCAATCTGGAGCATCCTACTTGGAGCTCTGTTGGAGGTAGTGGGATTGAGAGGGGGGAGGAGAGGAGCTTTGGAGACATTGGAGGAGTTTGGTGCTGGGGTGCGGGCATCGATCCAGTTGGAGGAACGGAGCGAGGAGGTGTCGGTATGCATCTTTGTGATGTACCTCTTCGGACAGCTTCTCTTCTCGACGCAGTCATCTCAGATGAACTGCATTTCCTACTGTGCTACGAGACCTGGAGCAGCAGATAGATATATTTGGGGCGCCGGGGTGCTGGGACACCTCTTCTCTCTCCTCCCCAGCAGCTTGTGGCGTTCTCAGAGCACCGGGGGCTTCACCCCCTTCCTACAGGTATGCAACTTTAATGCTCATCATTGATTATAAATTGTGCCTAACTGACGTGTTTTCTTGACTTGCAGATCTGGGGGACACCTGCCTCCCGATGGAGCACGGTGTACAGATAGAGGGGAGTCGGGCCATGGTACCCCTCATGGCCGATGGGTGGTGACACTCGATCCGCGGGTGACGGATCGGCGTGTGGAGGATGTGCGGGTACGGCTAGACCTCTTCCCCCACAACCAGGTATAATCCTCAACTAACACACTTTTCTGCTTTCAATTGCTATTTGATTTGACTGTCTTGTCTTCTTCCTTCTTGTAGGTGGTCTAGACTCCTTACCAGGGGGTGGCAGATGCATCTCACCCAGCCGTGGCGGTGGGTCGCCCTCTTTTTGACTGCCACATGTTGCTGCTCTATCTGGGGACCTGTGAGCCACTCTTCCTACAGCTCGTGGTGCGGACTCTGGGTTGGCATCAACCGGCCCTAGAGGTACCCTCTCTAGGGAGAGAGGGACATTCCCATTGACGCTTCTTCACCGAGGACCAGGACTGGGGTGAGGAGCACGGCAGCACTGTCGTGTACTGGAGGGGCGGAGGGGAGTAGGTCCTACGATGCACCGACCTCCAGGACAGCACGACGTACATGGCTGACTACTAGGTGCGCTGCGCTGGGTGACTCCGGCTTGACCGGCGAGTGGTAAGTGAATTCTCAACCCTAAACCCTTGACATCTGATTAAATGATTCTAACATGCAAGTGTGAATGACAGATGCCCGAGTCCGAGGCTGTGAGGCTCCTAGAGGGGTGGCTGGCAAAGCCGGCGGTCGAGATGGAGAGGCTTCGCGCCGAGATGCGGTTCTTGGTAAGTGACAACTCACCCGTGACCATGATTTGATTTGATTTGATTTGAGGACTGACCAATCTATGATTGCAGAGAGAGGAGCTAGCGTGGGTGCGGGCAAGCCGGGGCGCGGGGGCTACCTCGTCCGCACAGCCTCCTAGTGGGGACCTAGCGGTCCGGTTGTGAAAGGCCCTGGACCGAGCGGAGGCGAGGATTCAGAAGCTGGAGGTGAGGACACGGGAGTTGGAGACGGAGGTAAGACATTGAATCACTACCTTTCTACACATGATTTGACTTAGACTATCATATTTGCTGATTTATGTGCAACGACAGGGAGTAGGGGCGGCCCTCCAGATGAAGATGGAGAGTCTGCGACTGGACTTGACAACGATGGAGGGTCGCCTACTCAAGGCGAGGGAGAGGGAGAGGGAGGCAGAGAGGGCCCGGGCACAGGCCGTCGTGGATTTGAAGTTCCTGAAGAACCGGGTGCTGAAGAATCGCCAGGAGCAACAGCGACAAGCCCAGCCAGAGACGCCGGCGAGGACGGGGGCGGTCTTCAGGTCCCTTGATGACATCCTGCCCTTGGGAGACCCATCGGTAGGGCGAGGAGGAGGACCATGGCCAGAGGCGCCGACGGCGATGAGACCACCTCTCCCAGACCGGCGTCAGGAGAGAGAGGAGGAGGTAAGCAGCTCGCGTAGGCATAGGCCTAGTGAGGGGGAGAGGATTGAGGAGTGAGCAGCGAGGCTTCAGATGTACCACCAAGGGTATACCCCTGTCATGCTATGTATAGAACTTGATCATTTTATAGTGGACTTTTGTGTGTTTTGTTCATCCAATGTGTGTTTGAATGGTTTGCCGATATTTGCTCCTGCATCCACAACACTTTAAAGGAAAAAAGGTAGTGTAATCTGTCTTTATCCCCTTACCTAAAAGATATACTTTCTTGCTACTAGTCAAGGGGCTATTATCTAATTAAAGATAGGAACACAAATAAAATACTGAAGGGAAATATGAACATGCATTTTTTCTCTTTTTTGTTTGCTTTTTGATTTTTTTTTGAATAAGAAAATAAGGAAACATTTATTAGTATATGTACATATAACAACTATTTTTGGGTTTATTTTTCTAAATTTTTTATTAAAATAAAGGAGAAATATGTGCATAGTGGTACTATCAACAGAAATATGTACACATCAACATACTCTCTCTTTTTCTTTTTTATTTTCTAATTTTTTTTGAAATTTTTCATCATTTGACTCTAAGACACATATTCATCACAAGTCAAGGTATAGGGCCTTCATAATCCACCTAATCACAGAGGCCATGAGCAAGGAGGGTCGTGCATGATATCGTTGACATTGGAGATTGCCCCTAGCCTTCTTGATATTTTCCACCATGGAAGGTCTTACAAGGTCAAATTGCCCCTGGAGGGGGAAATTGGAAGAAGTAAATAGGAAGTCATATAAGGATTTGGTCGAAACCACTTTTTATTTCCAAACCAACATCTCACACTGAAAGACTTAGTCTTTAATTATTTTTAGGCGTACTTTTCATTTTGATTCCTTGGTGGAGGCACGTACTATTTGCTACCTCCTTGATTTGGTCAGCCTTTTTCTAGGTACGTACTTTTTGCTACCATTTTTTGACCTTTTGGCTTTTCTTTGTCATTCAGGCTTGGTTTGGCATTTTGGCTTTTGCATTGCCCCTGTTTGTTATGACTTTGTCTTTCATGTGAGAGTGGGTGGTCCCCTCCTTGTAGTTTGCCCCTTTTCCAAACTTGACCGAGTGAGAACAGAAAAGGGGTTACGTTGACCTAATTAGACATATCCAGGTGTACTTATGATTTTTTAGCTAATGGTCAATACTCCAACTGTAGCACCCTTGATTTTTAAATCAAATGAAATAAAATTTGTATTTAAATAATTGAGATAAAACGATTTTATTGGAATAAAGGGGGGAATAATGGAACAAAGGGAATTAACGGAATACCCATTAAGCTAAATTATTAGTGGGTTACTCTAATAACCTAAACCCAATTGAATGGGCCCAAATAAGGATAGCCCTCATGGGATGAGAGTAAATAGGCTAATTCGTATCTAATTAATTAAATAAATAGTAAATGTTAAGATAAATGTTAAATAACCCATATATATCCTAAAAAGGAGTCCTACCCATATCCTAACCCTTTGACCACGAAATTAGCTCTCTTCCCTATCCATTAGGAGGATAAATGGTGAAAAATAGGTATTTAATATGAATTTTTGTAATTAAAGGAGAGAGAAGAGTTGGGAGTTGAAGGACTCTAATAGCAAGCTTAAACACCTCAAACTCCATCCTAGCAACCCATTTTGTGGCTGGAACCCTGGAGAACGAGGAGAAGAGCTGGAGACCAAGGAGCAAGGAAGGAGAAGGCTGGAGCAAGAAGGGTTCTCTTATTTCGTCATTCAACTAGGGCTTTCTTACTTCACGAAAAAGGTAGGCAATCTCTCAAGAAAAAATCATGAAATAATTACCCTAGGTAGAGTTCATGTACCTCTTCAAAAGCCCTATGGTTTCGTGGTATTCTGTTCATCCATTTGGCGAATTTAATTCGTGAAGTCTGCTGTACATGAACCCGAAATCTCATGTTCACTCTAATTCCTTGCATGTACTTGTTCCCATGCTATGAGAAAATTTCTCAATGATACTAAGGTGCAATAGTTTTCAAACGCTCTTTTTTCATTCTATTTCAATCTCCCATGAGGGAGAATTAAATCTTTGAATCCCTATCTATTGCATGTACCCGACTCTCCATGATAACCTTTAAACTTCGTGCACACTTGATTTCCTGTCATGATAAAATTCTCTAAAATACTAATTCGTGTTAGCTTTCAAACGCCGCTGGTTTCATAATTTTCATCAAGTATACATCTCTAATTAATTCGTTGAACCTTGACTGTGCCTGTTTAGGTCACCGAAAAGTAACCTGATCAATGCATATCTAAACCTTGTCTATTTTCAAATTAATCATGCATGTTGATAGATATATATGTCTACTTTCGTTTAGAACTGATTTCATGCTTTTTAGATCTCTATAAGATTTTATTGAATTTTTAGTGACTATGTGTCAGACAGACCCACCTAGAAAAAAGGCAAAAACCTCTTTTCTGGGCTCGGGCCACCTCCTGAGGTCGCGACGACGCGATACGCCACGATCTCAGAGGTCGCGACCCCGGGTCTGACGCGTTATGAACGCGGCGGACCGACGCGTCGCGACCTGGTCCTTTCATCCCGCCGGCTGGTTCAGCATAACGCGACCGTGCCTTGCGTCGCGACTTGAAGGCGACCACCAATCCTGTCGCGATTTCAGCCGAGTGAAATTTTTACAATAAACCCTATGTTTACACCATTCCAACCTTGATCAACCCTAATTGACTACTGTTATGAATAACTTGATAGTATTAACAATTGACGATAAATGATACATGAAATCAATCTATGTAAAAGCCCTGTGCACAATCAACGATGATCTCTTGATTTCTTACACAAGAACACACTTAATGATCATATTAGCCCTTATACTCTCGTGATTATTTAATAATGTATCTGGTAATTTATTGAAGCAAATGTCTAACTTATTTAAATATACATGTCTTCGTTTAATTCGCAAGTTTTGTGCCCGTTACCGCTTCCCTCGGCCTTCGAGCACTCGAGGCACGACGGACCTATTTTTACACACTTTCTCTTGACTTGGACCACCTCTCCACCGGGAATACTCTCGACTGGACCAGGGACTCCTTGTCAAGACCTCCGTAAGTCTTCTTGGCTTTGGCGCACGTCCTTAGTCAACGAGCTGGTTGTACCCCAAAAACCTTACACTCTTAGGGATCAGTACGATCCAAGCCCTGGTGTTTCCTTCTCGTCTTGAGTTCACGCCGGACCACTGACCCGTGTACACACACGGCTAAGGGGCGGTTGTGACTTCTACCAGACTGCCGGTACCCGACCTGGTGCTGTGCAACCGTTACTATCGGAATTTCACGTATTTTTACGGAATTATCCCTATCTCATCTAATCTTATATCCTCTCATCTGTTCACGTTCTCTCTACACTCTCATCTATCTCGTCTAGTACTCTCTTATCTCTTCTTGGTACTCTATTGGCCATTCGTGTGATTGTCTAAGATAAAAGAAATGACTAATGCCAGTGCAATAGGACCCGATCAGGTCCTGGGAGGAGCGCCCGAAAAGTGCCAGTACCCATGGGAGTTAAATGATCATAGGATGTGTTACGGTATGCATCCAGCGCCAGTTTACTATCTAGATTAATCTATGACAATCAAAGTGCTATCTCTACAAGTGCAAGCGTGATCGTTACTAGTGCACTGTTGTGCAATTTACATGTCATATCGTTACATGCCATTCTATTCGTTCTCGTTGTACTATTTTTCCTGTGCCAGTTGCAATTGTTCTCTCGCTATCGTGACATGCACTACATGACTTTACTCTCTAGTTACCTGCCATTAAAACATTAACTATTTAAAGTATGCTTGTTTCATGAGATATTAAGTCCTACTGGGCGTTATTCGCTCATCCTGCGTATTTATTTAATGTGTTTCAGGTGAGTCGGATCATGACCACACTCACGAGGATGGGACTGATGAGGAGACTCAGGAGTGACCATCAGCAACCATGCTATCTAGTAGTAGTCTGTTAGTATAGTTATGAGTTAGTGAGTCAATTAGTCAGTAATGTAATAATTTGATTTGAATAAAGTACTCTGGCCCTAGTTTGGCTCTGATATGTTGATGTATTAGTCAGTTATGAAGATGATGAGTTATTAGTGAATGTAATGGAGATTGTTGGATTATTAATGAAATTGGAGTTTATTTGGTGTTATCCAATTGTGCAATGGTTTGTTATTTATTTCTCGCTCTGTACTATTTAATAACTGTAATCCCACTCCGATATTCCACGTCGGGGTCATTACACCAACATCGTGTGGTGTGTGAAGAGACCCTACCTTACTAATGGCCAAGCGAAAAAGCAGAATCTTAAATCCATGACATTGACAAGTGATGAACGACAGACTTGACTGACTAAGGGTAGAACTTCTCGAGGTAGACTACATTCCACGGATGTGACAACTCAACTCCCTTGGCGTCCACTAACCTATAAGTGTTCTCTGAGTATGCTTCTTTGACAACGAACGGACCTTCCCAATTTTCTTGCACTTTAGAACCATTTCACCAACTTCAAATTTCCTCTCAACGACTTTTTTAACGTAAAAATGTGTAATTCTTTGATGATAAACCTGTGCATGGTCGGCCGCTATCATTCGCCTTTGGTCTAAGAGTTCAAGTTGTGCTAATAAAGCATCCCAACGTTGACCAGGGTCAAGTTTGGAATCCAATTGAACTCTTAGTGAAGGGATGAAGATCTCATATGGGAGTATCGCATCTAATCCGCATGTCAAAGCATAGGGGGTTTTCCCCTGTAGGAGTATGGACCGAGGTGCAGTAAGTCCACAGAGCCTCAACTAAGCGGTCTGGCCAATCAATGTTATTGTGAGATCTGCAAGTTTTCTTTATGACTTTGATGAGAGTTTTATTAGTAGCTTCTGCTTGTCCATTACTTTGTGGATAATATGGGGATGAATGATGCAAGTTAATATCATATTTACCACACATGTCAAGAAGCTCTTGCGAAATGAATTGTGGTCCATTGTCAGTGACGATGTCCCGAGGCACGCCGAATCTTGCAAGGATGTTGCGCTTGATGAACTTAACGACCATTGAAGCTTTGACCTCTATGAATGCTTCTGCTTCAGCCCACTCTTGAGTACTCCACGGCGGTCAGAATGAAGGACATCTTATGGATTTCTCCGGTTCTGTCATCGAGTGGATCGACCACATCGAATTCCCACATGGCGAAAAGCCATGGAGCAATGAGAGGGTGAAGAGAGGAGAAAGGAGGATGGATCTTGTCACCGTGGAGTTGGCATTTAGCACAGTGACGAACAAAATGAGTGCAATTTTCTTCCATGGTAGGCCAATAATAGTGTCTTAACAACTTTGGGCAATTGCTCTACCATTGACATGGCCACCACATTCACTAGTGTGAGCGGCTTTAACAATACTTTGGGATTTGATTTCATCAAGGCAACGGAGATAGACTCCACTGAGAGATTTCTTGTGAAGAATGCACCTATGATCTTGTAATGTTCAGAGACGTGGCGAATGGCCCGTCTATCAGCAGAGGTGGCATAATCAAGGAAGGATCCATCTTTAAGATAGCTTTCAATGTCAAAGTACTAGGGATGGCCATCATCGAGATCAATTTCTGGCTCTTTTGAAGGTGCATGGATTGGAAGGGAGGGAGACTTGAGTTGAGAGAACCATGGATCAGCATGAGAAGGGATTTTCAATCTTTGAATAGAGACGGTCTCAGAAGATCTCCCTAACGGGATAGGGAGAGAAGAAGCTAGGGAAGCGAGTAAATATGCAAGAATGTTCTGAGCCCTAGGAGTGTGAACTAGAGTAAGCTTCCTAAACTGTCGGATTACTATTCCTACCAAGTCCTGGTATGGTTTCAACTTAGGATCCCGAGTCTGGTACTTGCTAAGGGACTTTTGGAGTATCAATTGCGAATCTCCAATTATCCTTAATTCCCTACTCTGAGCAACAATGCCATTTTCAGCCCAACTAGGAGTGCCTCTTATTCGGCACATTGTTCGTGGCAGGGAAGGTTAGTTAGTAGGCGTGCGGAATCACTACCCTTCTAGTGAGAGGAGGGCTGCCCTATTCCACTCCCTTTATAATTGAGAGCTCCATCAAAGTAAGGAATCCATGAAGGTTTACCATCAATAATGGCTCCTAACTCTTCATCTGGAAAGCTTTCATCAACAAGAGAACACGAAGTAAGGGATGCTGGTCCAAATGTTCGGCAATGGCATGCCCCTTGATTGACTTCTGATTAACGTAGGTGATGTCAAACTGATTAAGGAAACTTTGCCACCTCATCAGATGTTCAGTTAGAACAGGCTTCTCCAGCAAGTACCGAATTGGGTCCATTCGCGCTAGAAGCTTCACTTCATGAGCTAGGAAATAATGCTTCAACTTCTGGGCAACCCAGACGATGGCCGCACATGTCCTTTCCATAGCAGTGTACTTTTTCTCTCAGCTTCATTGAACAACTTGGATAGGTAATACACCGCTCTCTCCTTCTTCTCGTCGTCATATTGGGCCAAGAGCAAGCGCTCTAGTGGAATCTTCATTGGTTGACACGTAGAGCAATAAAGGCCGACCCGGGACCGGAGGAGTGAAACAGGGGGATTGAAAAGATAACTCTTCCATCTTCTCAAGGCCTTTTGACACTTAATCGTTCCAATCAAACGTAGCCTCTCCTCTAAGCATCTCATAGAAGGGTTTACAACGGATTGAATGTAGAGAAATGAATCTCCTAATAAACTAAAGTCAACAAATCAGCCCTCTAACTTCTTTGATATTCCTAGGAGGAGGCATGTCGATTATTGCTTTGGCCTTGTTAGGATCAATCTCAATTCCCCTCTTACTAACAATGAACCCAAGCAGATGTCCTAAGGATACTCCGAAAACACACTTCTTAGGGTTCATCTTAAGCTTATGTTCTCTAGACCATTGGAGAACTGCCCGGAGGACTTCAGCATGGCCATGTCGAGTTCTAGATTTAACCAAGACATCATCAACATAGACCTCCATGTGCACATCCATCATGTCGTGAAAGATTGCAATCATTGCCCTTTGATAGATTGCTCCCACATTCTTCAGTCCGAAGGGCATCACGACATAATAATAGGTCCCTCAGAGCATGGTCAAAGAAGTTTTCTCCTGGTCTTCCTCTGCCAGACAGATCTAGTTATACCCAGAGAAACCATCCATGAAAGACAACATCTCAAAACCGACAGTGTTGTCCACTAGGACATCTATGTGGGGAAGAGGAAAGTCGTCCTTAGGGCAAGCACGATTAAGGTCACGGAAATTTATGCAAATCCTAACCATACCATCCTTCTTCATCACAGGGATGATGTTAGCTACCCATTGCAGATAAAGACAACCCTAATGAATTTGGCTTTGTGCAACTTGTCAACCTGCTCTTTGATTTTGAGCGCAAGCTTGGGGTGTAGCCTCCTTAACTTTTGTTTGACAGCTTTTGCATTGACTTTTAAGACTAAACGGTGCTCGACCAAAGAGGTTTCAAGCCCCGGCATGTCCTCGTAAGACTAGGCAAAACTATCAAAAAATTCTTTGAGGATAACTACAATAGCTTCTTCTTCTTCTACGCTCAAGTTGGCACTAATCAAAACTACCTTTGGGGATTCTTCGATGCTAAGGTTGATCTCTTTGGTTGGCTCGTCCGCAGCCATATTTGGCTCAATAAACCTCTTTGTGCCATCCACATAGGAGCTCACTGGGTCCTCTTCTTTTCCGACCCAAGATCTCCTAGCTCATCTTTCTCTTCAAAATCTAGCAGATATACCCCTAAACCATCATCTACTGAATCACCTTCTACAAAATCTAATTCTACAAAAGCAGTTCTCAAGAAATTATGAGTTGACTTAACTTGGTGGTCTTCTCAGCCAAGGCCAAAACATATTGGGAAGAGACTTGCCTACCCTTCTCCTTGTGAATGGCATGGCTGAGAGAGACTAGACTATTCTAATCCTAGCTCTAGACTTGATCCTAGCCTAATCTAAACTACTATGTACAGGACTATGTACAAGACTATGTACAGGAGAAGTGCCCCAAGATGGGCGAGAATTGGAGTTTAGGTTGAAGAGAGTCGGCCCCTGGCCGATCGGAGGAGACTCCATAGAGGAAGGATGCTCGACGAAGACCTCACATTCCCACCTTTGAAAATTGGCATTTTTTTTAGGAGTCAAGGCCTAGAACCATGAGTTGTTGACTCGAGGTTGCCCTGACTGGCCAGGTAAGTAATGGAGAGAGGATAGGTTGGAAAAGAAGGGGAGGAAGTGACTAGAGAAGGCAACTTGTGTGTCGAGCACACTTCAGCTGAGGGAGAAGATGAAGGAGATGGGGATGGAGATGGGAGGTCAGACCAAATAGTGAGAGAAGGCCAAAATCTTCACAGACTTCCTCAATTTCAGCAGCTTCCTCTTCTTCCTTCCTCACTCTCTGACCCAGACAATTCACCACAACGGGCTCCCTTGTTCCCGGTTGGATAGGTCCCCGAATGAAATGCTCTTTTAGGGTCCAGGTAAGAGGTGTGTAGGGTATGAATGGATCCGGATAAATAGGGTCTGGATGAAATCCAAGAGTAGCCCTAGCCAACAATCTCTTCTCCTAGACATTACTAACAGGACCATGCCTGTCTCTACCCAACCCTCGGCCATGGATATAGCCAATCATCGCCATCACCTCCCAAGCTTTCCCTTGAGGACACGTGGTGGTCTCAAATTCCTCATCTAAGAAGGAAGGTTGGTTCAAATCAAGGGGAGTTGGTAAATCAATGATGGACATGATGGGTTTCTTCTCCTTGTATGGAATGAGTAGGTGTGGCATCTGCTTTGATGTGATGGAGTTGAGGGTTTCCACGGTAGGGATGCTCTTGATTTTGATAACCCGTCCAATGAATGGAAACTTGAAGCATTGATGGGTGGTGGAAGGACCCCTAGAGTTTGCTTTAACCAAGGATAACCGAGAATGGCCTTGTAGGCCGGATCAATGTCTAAGACCAGGAACTCCAAAGATATAGTAAATGGTCCTATTTCCAGTTGAAGAGCGATCTTTCCTTTGGCAACCCTTTTGGAATTGTCATAGGCAGCGATGGTGGAGCAGATTTTCTCCAGATTGTTCTCCCCTAAACCCAACTGTTTGAGGGTCTTCATCTGACAAACATTGATGGATGCCCCTGTGTCGATGAGGGTGGAGTCCACCGAAACCCCGTTGAGGGTAACGGTTAGACAAAGAGGGAGTGAACGACACTCAGGGGCTGCTAGATCTTTATTTGAGAAGGAGATAGAGGGTTCTTGGGTGAGGGAAAGAATAGCATTGGTCACCCCACTAGCACGAAGGTCATCATTGACCATGATCTTTTGATGGAATTGGAGGAGAGTGGACTGATGCGATGGTGACTTCCGAATCAATTCTAAAATAGAAACCCTTGTGGGAGTCTTGTCTAGGTGCTGGAGAATATCATATTCGGTGCCGGCAGGCGGCGGAGGTCCACTATCTTCCTCATCTTGAGATGGCCGTGGAAGTGGGGGAACAATTCGGTTCCGGAGGGTAACGTGAATGTTCTCCTGAGACTTGGGGAGAATGAGTTGGAGGGGTTGGGAGCCATAGGTGGGCGACTCATAAGAGGGGGGAATGGGAATAGACTAGGTGTCCTAGAGAGCGGGTTGGATAAGCACTAGGGACCGCTCTTCTAGGATAGCATCTATAGTGGTGGAGGGTTCCTGAGACTCTACGGAAGGGCACGGGTACCACTCTTCAAAACCTTCTACCCCCCACTATTGTTCTCTCCTCACAACCTGAGGTTCTTGATGTGTCAAGGTGTTGACCTTTTCCTGGGACTTGGAGGAGGATGGGTTGTTGTTTTTTTGGTGGTTGGGGAGGGGGTTCTGCACTCTACCCAGATCCCTTCTTGTGTACCTAGACTTGGCAATGACGACCTTGACGTCGTCCCAATTGATCCTACCCTGATCATTCATGTCGCATACCCAGTCATGGAAGGTGAAACAGTAGTGGATTTCATGACCGGGGGCCCTATGATAAGGACAATACTTTGAGGTGTTGGCCCTTGGATGCACACCCTCCTTTTGTGGGGGAAGTTGGATGGCATCGCAAGACATGAGGGCAAAGAATATGTCCCCGAGGGATTCAGGGAGAGCAAGATAGTGAGATCTCTTGGGACCGGGACGTGTATAGCCAAAAGGTGGAGGAACAGCTGAATAGGGCCTAGAGGGATGTCATGGGAATCGGTGAGGATTGAAGGTGGGAGTGGAGGGTTTGTTAGGGGGCTTAGTGGCTGACCGCAGGTACTAATGGACTCATTGACAATCACCCCCTGGGTGGTAGGTGCCGCGGGATCCTTGTGTCCCTTAGGCTTCCCTTCAAAGAATGGTGGTAGAGAGGAGTCCTTGATTTGGTTTTGAACCACCCTAGCTCTATTGTAAATATGTGCAAATAAGGGAAACTCACTAAGCATCAATATGGATTTGGGCAAGGGAGTGGTGTTGGTGACTATCATGGTGATGGCTTGGGACTCCAGGATGGGGAGGTCGGCCCTCGAAGCCATGGATCTCCAGCGGTTGGCAAAAGTGACAAAGTCTTCATCCGGCCTCATCTTTTCCACCACCAAGTCGGGAAGTGTAGGGACTTGGGTAGTCATGTAAAGAAATGAGAGATGAAGCATTCGGAGACAATGTCAAAGTTAATAAGATCGGATGCAGGAAGGGAGGTGAACCACCTCAAAGCCTCCCCTTCTAATGATTGTTGGAAGAGGTGAACCATGAGGAGCCGATCATATAACCACTGGTGGGAATCCATGAGAAAGACGGTGAGATAGAATTGGGGGTCGGAGGTCCCGTCATACTTGCGGTATTTTGGGGCCTTGAAACCCGAGGGGAAGTAGGTGTTTGGGAGCTTGCAGTAGTTTTCAAGGAAATGAGGCTTGGACAAGGACAATGATTCAGCCAAGAGTTTCCTAACAAGACCCTCAATCTCCGGCCTAGAGATGGATTCGGATTGAGTGGGAGGTATGGGTTGGACATAAGGTGAATAGACTGAGGGAGGAGTAGGAATGGGAGTTGGTGCAGGAATGGTGGGAGGAAGAGGGGAGATGGAAACCCGAGATGGGGTGGCAGGCCTAGGAGTGGGCCTGGATGAAGAGGCATTGAAAGGAGAAGGTGAGGAAGGGGAAGCCATTGCCCGAACGGTATGCTTGGAGAGCATAGAAATGATGTCCTCGGGCGAATAGTGGGACAGGAGTTTGGAGAATTAGGGGTCATCTTGGGCTTCTTAGGCATATGAGGGATTGACCCTCAAACTCACCTCTTCATTATCACCTTGAGAGGAAGACTGGACTGACTCTTCAGGCTGAATGTTAGAGTTAACCATTCCGACAAATTCGTCATTGATATTATCATCATATTCAAAAGCCAGATTATTAGACATATTGACAGAGTTCAACCAAGAGTCCATTAGCACACAACCTACTGATTTTAAAATGATTAGGCCAATTAACTACACTGTTATTAGGAGAAATATGGATTTCTACACAAACAATGTAGTCAAACAACGTCCCAAAAATTTTTAAATGTCACGATTGTGTGTTAACTTAACTTATGATGGCCAATGATTCTCTCACCTCTCACTTAAAGCCGGGTGAATGGGCTAACTAGCTGGGAGGGAAAAGGTCCCCCTGCCCCGTACATGAGGGAATCCATAGAATTTAGGGATTTATGGGGTTCTTCTTGAAGCCAATCTGATTTACCCGAGAGGGAATCCCCGAGTAAAAGATTATAAATCAAGAAGGGGTTATCCTAAAATGTGTGGGGAGGCTAGAAAAGATAAGAGAAAAGACCCACCTTGTGACTCAGGACCGTTAGTGACCAAAGAGAAGGCAAACAGAAGAAAATAGAAAGAAAAATAGGAAGAAAAAAAGTTTCTGTGAAGTAAACGGCAACACTAGCAACGTCAAGTTCTTTAGAAATAAGTAAATGACATGATCGATGGATGCTGACCAGCAGTTGACGGCTTATGATGTTGACGCTAAGAAGAAATAAACGGTAGGAAATGTGGACGTTTACCTACTTAGACATCAAGGTCATTTGACGTCTACCTGTGTGCAGGCTGAGAATTGCAGCAGTAGCAGTTGTCCCACCGTGATCGCCAAAAGAAAGCTGTGGACATTCTATTTCGCTCCCGAATGGACTCCGGAGGTTCCCGAATGTTGAGTGCTCCTCGTTGGGCGTTGGCATTTGCTGGTTGACCCTCGTTCTTGCTCGTTGACTCCTGTTTGACCAAGTTGACCAAGGGAAGAACAAAGAAACTAGCAAAGAAAGTGAACGGGAGGTGATCACCAGGGCCTTACCTGTGCCCAAAGAAGTGTTCTGATCGCGTCGGTGACGTAGCCTCACGTAGCGGTTGATGGTGAGACTCCGACTTTCCCCTCTTCAACCGGCCAAAAAGAACAAGCTCCGTGGTGTTGTTGGAGGTGTTCCTGCAACAAAGAAGGCTCTATTAGACTTTAGGGAAGTGTAGTAAACATCTAAAAGTAAGAGAAACGACCCAGAAGGTGAGCCCCATACCGGTTGCAGGGCTTGAGAAGAGGGGTCGCCAAGTGTTATGACCACCCTTCTTCCCTCCATTTTTGGTTTGGAAAACCCCTTTTAGGTGTGTAGGGATGTGCACTACGTGCCTACTGTGTCTGTATGTAGTGAATAGCATGCAAGACTAAGGAAGAAGGGAAAGAGAAAGAGAAGAGGAAGATGATCCTCGTTTGTAGGCGTTGGTGGCTGCTTTGTGGGCTCCTCTAGCTCGTGGTAAAGCCTCCTGAATGTTCCAAGGGTTGAGAGGAAGAGACGAAAGAAAGGTGGAAGCTCTCAATGCTCAAGGTCACTTATCTCTCTCTTCTCTCAAGGTGTCAAAGCTTCAGCTCATCTAGCATCTCCCCCCCCTTGCTTAGAAGGCCTAGGAGCACCATATATAGATAGTGGGGGTGGAGCTAGGGAGCATAGGATGCTCAAGTGTGAGAAAACACACTTGAACATGTAGCAATCTATGTAGAAAGGCTAAGCCAATGAGAGGAGGCCAAGTATGACTTTTACTAGGTCAAGGGGGTGCCATGGTAGTCCATTTGCTCGTTGGGAATGGCCCTATGTGTTGCATAGGCAAGGGAAGGGCGCAAGTGGGCGATATTCTCGGGCAGTTGTACAGAACATGTAAACCCAAGTTGACGTCAAGCGATGCTTCCGCCAACCCCATGCAGACGTCAACCTATGTGGACGTCAATAGGAGTTGACGTCAAGGGTGTGTCCCGTCAACCTGGAGTCAGCGGCAATCGATGTTGACGTTAGCATGGGATCCGAGGCAAGTCAACAAGCAGTCAAATAAGTCTTAATAGGCCATGAACTACACGGGGATGGGCCAAATCTCGTTTCTACACCTGTGTTGTTTGTGAAGAAAAAGGATGGGTCAATGAGATTGTTCATTGATATAGATAGTTAAATCAACTCACAATCAAGAACAAGTATCCCCTACCAAGAATTGATGAACTATTTGATTAGATTTCTAGAGCTAAGTATTTTCTAAGATTGATCTCAGATTAGGCTACAACCAGTTGAGGATTTCATAAGAGGACATATACAAGATGGCCTTCAAAAGTAGATATGGGCATTATGAATTCATTGTCATACCTTTTCAACTAACAAATGCCCCTATAACCTTTATGTAGCTAATGAATGATGCATACGACCAATTTATGGTGTATTCATTGATGATATTTTAATCTACTCCAAGACTACGAAGAGCATCAAGAACATCTGAAGATAGCATTGCAGTTATTGAGAGATAATAAGTTGTATGCTAAGCTGAGCAAATGTGAATTCTAGTTAGAAGAGATCTCCTTCTTAGGACATGTGATCACTAAGGATGGAATAGTTGTTGATCCATCTAAATTTAAGGCAGTGATGAAATGGGCGAAGCCCATCAATGTGTCAGAGATTAGGAGCTTTCTTGGATTGGCAGGCTAGTACAAGAGATTTATCAAAGACTTCTCCAAAATTGATGTGCCTCTAACTAGATTGACCAGGAAGGAGAGTCCATTTGTTGGGATGGATGATTATGAGAAAACTTTATGTACCTAAAAGGACTGTTTGAATATGGCCCCTATCCTTGCCCTACCCATAGAAGGGAAAGTGTTTGAAGTATACACAGATGCATCAAGTATTGGATTGGGTTGTGTATTATTGTAGTCATGCAGAGTAATAACATATGCCTTAAGGTAGTTGAAGATACATGAAGTTAACTACTCGGTACATGACTTAGAATCGGCAGTAGTGGTGTTTGCTCTAAAGATTTGGTGACACTACTTATATGGAGAACAATTCAAGGTGTACTCAAGCCACAAGAGTCTGAAGTATCTCTTTCACAGAAAGAATTCAAGGTGTACTCAAACCATCCAATATCATCTTGGAAAAGCCAATTCTGTAGCAGATGCTTTAAGTGGAACCCTATTGCATCACTAGCCATAAGGTTAGAGAGTGGCGGTTGCTGAAGCAATTTGCTAGTTTGGACTTGAATATAAAGAAGAGGGATGATCATGTGCTGGTTGCTAACATCAGCATATGATTAGACCTTTTCACTAAAATCAAAGAACAACAAGATAAGACCTTTCCTTGTAGGGATTAGCGAAAGAATTGAATAGAGGCCAAACTTTGCTGTGACAAGTGGTGGTAAATTGATATTCAGATGGAGAACCTGCATACTTGATAATGAAGAACTCAAGAAGAAGCTAATGGTTGAAACTCACAAGTCCAGGTATACCATTCATCCTGGAGCCATCGTAATGTATCAAGACATGAAGAGAACTTATTGGTGGCTAAATATGAAGAGAGAAATAGTTGAATTTGTGCTACACTGTCTAACTTGTCAACAAGTTAAGGTAGAACATCTCAGGCCAGCGGGAGTGTTTGAACGGAAATAGGAAAGCATAAGCTTGGATTTTTATGATGGGACTACCAAAACCAAAGGAGGGCTAGATGTAATATGGGTGATTGTAGAATGATTGACTAAGTCAGCCCACTTTTTGCTATAAAGAGCAAGTGGTCTATAGATGTGCTAGTAGCATTGTACATCAAAGAGTTAGTTAGACTCCATGGAGTCCGCTCATCCATTATGTCTGACAGAGACCCTCGGTTTACATCATACTTCTGGAAAGGGTTGCACTGTGTATTAAGGACTAAGTTGAATTTTAGTACTGCGCTCCATCCCCAGATAGATGGACAAACTGAAAGGAGAAATCAAATTGCAGAAGGTACGCTCTGGGCCTGCACGATTGACTTCAATGGATATTGGGGTGAACACTTATCCTTAATCGAATTTGCATACAATAACAATTATTAGACAAGTATCAAGATGGAACCATTTGAGGCCTTATATGGCAGAAGTTGCAAGTCACATGTATGCTAAGAAGAAGTTGGAAAAAGGCAATGGTTCGGGCATGAGTTGGTACCAGACACTACAGAGAAGATTAAGATTATTAAGGAGCATCTAAAAATAGCTCAGTCAAGACAAAAGAGCTATGCAGATAGGCAGAGAGGAGATTTAGGAGACCACCTATTCTTGAAGGTGTCACATTCACGTGGAATCAAAAGATTTGGAATTAAAGGGAAGCTGAGTCCCAAATTTTTTGGCCCTTTTGAGATCCTTGAAAGGGTGGGAGAAGTAGCTTATAGAATAGGTAGCATTGCCTCCATCACTAGCAAGGGTACATAATGTTTTTCACATATCCACGCTGAGAAATTATGTCTTTGATGCTGACCATGTGATCCAATATGAAGATTTGGAGTTGCGAAAGGACTTGACATATGTGGAAAACCAGTTGGAATCTTGGATCGAAAATTACAACAACTTAGAAATAGAGCAATACCGATGGTTAAAGTTCAATGGAGTAGAAGAGGTCTAGAGGAAGCTGCTTGGCAATTAGAAGAGATGATGAGGAAGAATCATCTAGAATTATTCTCAGGAAACATCTCACATACATCTTGGTATTTCACATATGAATTTGGGGACCAATTCTTTTAAGTGGGAAGGGTGTGGCAACCCGGAGTTTTATAAAGAATTTGATAAATAGGAAACCCATAAGTAAAGAAATAATGGGAAGTAAAGGTTATGGGGTCCAATTACAACACTAATCGAAATGTTACTGGACCTTTGTTCAGTAATCGGAACACTTGCATCACCAATCGGAAGGTTAATGGACATTTGTTCAGTAATCGGAACACTTGCAACATTAATCGGAAGGTCAATTGAACTCTTATTCAGTAATCGATATGTCTACAACAATGATCAATAAGTTACTGAACTCTTGTTCAGTAATCGATGTCTATAACACTAATCGATAGATTACTAAATTTTTGTTCAATAATCGATATGCTTATAGCATAAATCGATAGGATCAGAATATAGATAACAGTACTAATCAGAAGGTTACTAAATCTTTGTTTAGTAATTGGAACATTTATATCACTAGTTAGGAAGTTACTGAACTTTTTTTCAATAATCAAAATAGTTATACACCAATTGGAAGGATATTGAACCTTTTTTTAGTAATTGGAACGTTTTTTCAATAAACGATTATAACATTAATCGAAGGGTCACTAAATCTTTATTTAGTAATTAGTTATTACATCAGTCGGAAAGAGAATAAACCTTTGTTTAGTAATCAGAAGGACCTTTAAGTTATTAGTAATCAATGTGGCACTTAAACATCGATTCGTAAGGAGCTTTTGTAGTTCAATTGAAGTATGATCGCTTGGAGAATTGAAGTTCTGGAAATATGGGTGGAAAATCAGAAAATTTTAAGTTAGAGCTCCAGTAGGACTATTAAACAAATCCAACCTATTATGAGAGTTGGAACTTACTTTCTGATCCTTATCCATTGGAGTTTGGATAGACCTACGAAAATACCAAGCATGATAGGTTTCCTGTCATTAGAAAACCCAAAACTCGGACTCTAGCAACCCTAGCCCTATATAAACCATAGTACGGCCTCTTTGACCAACTTCATGCTTCTTTCTTTGTGGTTGGACCTAGAAAGAACATCTAGGAGCAAGGAAGAACGTCCTGAAGCTTGGTTTAGAGGAGTTCTTCATCCTCTCACTTGGCTTCAACCGGTAGGAATGAGAGACCTACAAGCGTTAAGGGTAGGTGTTCTTGGGCACAAATTTAATAAGTCTTAACCATCTACAAGTTCCTAGGTCTTAGTAGTCGGTTGCCCATAAATTTCCAATTTCTTGTCAAGCATGTAGAGGTTGTTAAGTGCTCTTGATCATTGCACAGTTCAGGACTTCTTCTTGTTTATCTCTTGAACCATGCATTTGTAGTCGTTTAATCTAGACTAAGGCCAAGAATTCTTCTGCATCAAGTTTCATCAATTTTATTTTATTGGCAAATTAGTTTGTATACTTCTAGAAATTGATTTTATTCCTTTGTATGGCTAGTTTGTGCATAATCCTAGTCTGTCTAATACTCTGAGAACTATCAAAACCCTAAGTAAAACATTTAGGTACATGAAGTTAGTCTAATTGATCTTAAATATTTGGATTGTTTTTTTCTCATGTGTGATTGAAACTACATCTTGAAATCCTTAGTTTTCATGAAAACTGAAAACCTAATGTCTTGAATATGTAAGACCTCATGTGGATAGTACCCTGTTAGTTTTATGCATGTCATGATTTTGTACTGCTATCCCTTTTACGTAGATTCTTTGATAATCTTGAATTATTTTCTTCCTTGAAATCCATGAGAAATTATAGTTTTACTACTATGTGTCCATCCTTGAAATTCATTGGACATAATTTGTTTGTCTTATCGACACTAAGTGGGACTTTGGTCCAAAGAACAATGTATATGCAATAAGGGCTATGTCTAGTCCTGGGGAGGAGCACCCCAATATACTTGTTAGCCATGGGAGTATTGACTTTGGTGTGTGGCATGACACCAATATGAGTGCAAGATTTGAAAGTGCATTCGTTATGATATGACATGTTTGATTATGTTAATATGTGTTCGTGAGAAATATGGCCAGTTCTTGATTTGTTCATTTGATATGTAACCATCCTTGAATCTCTATTAACAATAAGTTATTAATCATCTCCATGAATCATCATGAAACAACTATCACCCATTTGTCAAAATTTGTCATAAATGTGTCGGCATCTACCACTCAGTTTGTGTGTCTATCATAGATGTGCCGACAATTACCATCCATATGTTGACACCTATAACTTGATAGTGTTTACTGTCAAGTATGTGTTATTCCTTCTGTCTATCTGTTTATGTGTTAATCACTTATATTATTGTCCTCACCTTGAGATATAAATCCTACAGGGTAAAAGCTCATTAAGTTAACTAATATTTTTTAGGTAATGAAAGTGATGACATGGAACCCGAAGGGGACAAGCAAGAGTGATGAGTGCCGAGTGATTTTGAAGTGATGGACTTAAAGAATTTTTTTTCTTAGATGAGTTTGTAGTAGTTGTCTTTTGAGTCTATAATGTGAAAGAATAATGGGCCCTTCGTTTGGCTCTGTTGATTAGATGTTGTAGCATGGAAATGATATTTGAAATTATCAATAATAGTTATGAGTTGTTTCATCATTGTTCATTGCTTCGGTGCTCTGAATATCCAACTAACTACCACACTATCTACTCTGATATTTTGCGTTGTGGCATGACACATAAAGTTGACTCCCATCATGGGAAGAGACATTTATTAAGTACATGAGAAGGGATATTCAAAGACCCATTGTACTTGGGCCATACCAATGCACCCATACTTCCACCCGTGCCTAAGGTTGACTTACACCATGGGAAGGGACATTTACTGCAGAGATCACTCATGTTTCCTCCATTGAAATCTCCAAGCAATCCTGCAACAATTAGAGAATAGAAACATTCTACCAATTGATGTTTAAGAGTTACACCGATTACTGAACAACTTTATGGTCGTTCCAATTACTGAATAAAGGTTCAGTAACCTTCTGATTAGTGTTGTACGCATTTTTATTACTGAACAACGGTTCAGAATCCTTCTGATTAGTGTGATACGCATTTCGATTTCTAAATAAAGGTTTAGAATCCTTCTGATTAGTGTTATATATGTTCTGACTACTGAACAAAGGTTCAAAATCCTTCCGATTAGTGTTATACTTGTTCTAGTTACTAATCAAAGGTTCAGTAATCCTTCTGATTGGTGTTATAATCCAACCAATTACTGAAAAAATGTTCAGTAAGGTTTTGATTGGTGCCATAATCACACATATTACTAATCAAAGGGTTGTAATCGAAATGATTACTGAATAAACATTCAACAATCCTTCCGATTAGTGTTATAATCAATTGATTACTAAACAAAGGTTCAAAATCCTTCCAATTAGTGTTACTTAACAAAGGTTCAGTAAACTTCTGATTGCTGTTATAATCCGATAAATTACTGAACAACGTTCAATAACCTTCTAATTTGTATTATAATCGTTCTGATTACTGAACAAAGGTTCAGTAACCTTTCGATTGGTGATATAATCGCATTGATTACTGAACAAAAGTTTAGAATCCTTTTGATTGGTGTTGTAATCATATCGATTACTGAAAAAACATTTAGAATCATTTCAATTAGTGTTATACTGATTCTAATTACTGAATAAATATTCAGTATCCCTCTGAATGTTGTTATAATCACACCGATTATCGAACAAAGGTTTAGTATCTTTTCGATTGGTGATTTAATCACATCGATTACTAAACAGAAGTTTAGAATCCTTTGACTGGTGTTGTAATCAAATCGATTACTGAACAAAAGTTTAGTAACCATCCGATTGGAGTTATAATTGAACCGATTACTGAACAAAAGTTCAATAACCTTCCGATTATAGTTATAATGGAATCGATTACTGAACAAGGCTTCAGTAACCTTTGGATTTAAGTTAAAATTGAATCGATTACTGAACAAGGATTTAATAACCTTGATTGGAGTTACAATCGAATCAATTACTGAACAAGGGTTCAGTAACCTCCCCATTGGAGTTATAATCGAATCGAATACTGAACAAGGGCACACTAACTTTCCAATTGGAGTTGTAATCGAACTGATTACTGAGCAAAGGTTCAGTAAGGTTCTGATTGGTGTCAGAATCACATCGACTGCTGATCAATGGGGTTATAATCAGACTCCCAATCATTTATTTCTAATGGGTTATTTACCTATGTTAATAGGTTCTCTATTTATCTGATTCTTTATAAAAATCTGGGTTACTACAAATTGTTAACCATTTGTAGTGATTAAAGTTTGAAGTATTTAAATGTTACTTGTTTAATTACTAGTTGAGCATGTTTAGTTTAATTGCTTTGTGTTTATATTATGTAGCAACCCAGAAAATTTAATACTTAAAAATTCAAAATAATAATTTCTTTAAATCAAACTAATAGAAACATACGTACCACTATCGTATGTGCAAGAACACATCTAAAAATTTCGTACAAATTATAAATCAACTCCAAATATTATCCCTAAGTGTTCCACGAAGCAATTCGTGCAACGAAAAATCCGATTGGCCAAACGTATGGCACAATGTGAGTAATTATCCAAATTAGGAAACTAAGTCGGAAAATCGTTGACACGGAAATATAACGGGCCCATAAATCAAATGAACATGTCAGAGAGACCTCCAACATCGGGTATTGATGACCCATTATCAGAATTGGACCAATGGACCTCTCATAGTCCATGAATAAAATCAAGTAAGAAAAATATAATAAAATCCGTAACTCTATTATACCCTAATTAAAAAGGGAAATCCCATAAGATAAATTCCAATAAATAATGGGTTTTGTTAAATGGACCATATAAAATTATTGGGCCAAAATAGGGATTTTTAAAAGAGGATTAATAGGAAAATACTATAAATTCGTAACTAAAATATTACCTAAATAGAAAAGGGGTTATTAAATAAGTAAAATAGCTAATTTGTGTTGTAATGGGATTCCTAAACCTATCCTAATAGGTTGGCCACGAATTTAGCTCTCATCCTAACCCAAATAGGAAGTGGAAAGCTTGGAAGGAGGTTAGGAAAGAGGAAATTCGGAATTTAATCGGAGTTAGAGTCCTATTAGGAAATAACAACCCAACGAGCATAAATACTCTCCTAAATCTCCCATGGCCGGCCCTAGCTCGTTGCCAAGGGTTTCTAGACCTGGAGGAGAGGCCAAGGAAAGGGAGAATTCGTGGGGAGAAGGCTTCATCAAGCTTCATCCTGAGTTCTTCAAGTTCTAGCCCTAGACAAGGAAAATGACTAAAGGTAGGCATTCTCACAAGCAAAACTAAAGAGATTTTGACTGTAGATCATTCCATGTACCAGGAACAACACCCTTAAGTTTCATGATTTATCATCGAGCCAATATTTTCTTCTTAAATTTTGAAGTTCTGCAAACACCTTGACTCCAAACCTTCATGTTTAATTCATATCTCCTTGAATACTCTATATCATGCCTCGAAATTTTTATTGAAGATACTGATGATTGTTAGGAACCTTTCTCCCTTAAAAGCCCTAATTTTCATGTTGCCCAGTTGACAAGCCCAGAGGGGGGGTGAATGGGTCTTTTAAAATAATCTACAAGATACCTGTAACTAAAAAATATTCACACAAGAGTTCTTCGAGGGAGGTTAGTGACTGTTAGTTTAAATATCAAACACACGAAGAAGACAATCACACAACACAAGATTTATCCTGGTTCGGACCTCCTTTCCTTAGGAGTCCTACGTCCAGTCCCCGAGGAACAACTCAGGATTTCACTAACTAGGGTACAGTCCCCCTAAAGACGCAACAACACCTAGCTTAGCTGGTCTTCCTTCACACCCGAAGGAAACAACAACACCCTGGATACCTCACCAGGACTTTCTTCACAACCGAAGGGAACTACACCCTAGATACCACCAGGTCTTCCTTCACACCCGAAGGCAACAACAACACAAAGAGAATTGAATGAAATTCAAGCCTCTAGATCAAGCTTTTAACAAGCCAAGATCTAAAGCAACTAGCACTGAGAGCAAGAATCTAAACAAGGCACACTCTCAGAACTACACGGGCTCTCTTAGAAAATCTATTACAGCACAGAGAGCAAAAGAGCTGAAGGTGATGAGGAAAGTGATTCTTGGCTCTGGACTCCTTGTAGAAGAATTTGAACGTTTGAACACAAGATCTTGTTCTCTACGTCATTGGTTCTTTTTCTTCTGTCTTTGAGTTTATATCTCCTTATTTTGAAATACAGCCGTTGAAGTATCTGTTGTCTCTTGGATTGATAGACGTTAGACTGGTTGACATTTTGGAAGCTTCAACTATCTTTTATCCATTTGAGCACGCAAAGAGATAATGTCTTCTGACGTCTATAGGTCCAACGTGTATGATAGAAAGTCTTCAGGACCCTGCACACATTAAATGCTAGACAGTAGACAATTCAAATTGTCTCTTGTTGTCAGTATACGTTGATGTGAGTATTCACTAGAGTAGCAATCCCAAATAGCTTGTTTTAAAGGATGTATACATAGTAAGCACAATAATGGACGATATTGTCTGCATGCATGCAGAGATACGTTCAGAACTCATAAATGCAGGAGTGACAGATAGATATATGCGTGACTTTGACTAGTCAATGCTTCAAGAGATAAGATAAAAATCAAGTTGATATGAACTTTAAAGTCGATGTCTATATGACTTATGAAATCGTTATGAATACTAACAAGTCATTATAGAGAGCAAGTCGTTATGAATACTAACAAGTCATTATAGAGAGCAAGTCGTTATGAACACTAACAAGTCATTATAGAGAGCAAGTCGTTATGAATATTTATCAAGTCGTTATGAATACTAACAAGTCATTATAGAGAGCAAGTCATTATGAACACTTATCAAGTCGTTATGAGCTCTAAAGAAATCGTTGCGCAAAGCAAATCGTTGTGAGCGCTTAAAGAAATCTTTGTGCAAAGCAAACTGTTATGAGCGAGCAAGTCATTGCGAGTTCTAAAGAAATCGTTACGGTAACTTATGAAATCGTTACGACAGGCAAGCCGTTGTGAGTTCTAAAGAAATCGTTACGGTAACTTATGAAATTGTTACAACAAGCAAGTCGTTGCGAGTTCTAAAGAAATCTTTATGATAACTTATAGAATCGTTGCAGCGAGCAAGTCGTTATGAGTTCTAAAGAAATCGTTGCGATAACTTATAGAGTCGTTATGACAGGCAAGTCGTTGCGCTTTCTAAAGAAATCGTTGCGATAACTTATAGAGTCGTTATGACATCGACTTGATTAAAACAACATGACTTTTCGGTCTTATAAGGAAATCGTTATGAGTTTCAACAGAAATCGATATGGACATAGAGAAATATCATGTTGAAAAGATTAAAGCTTCAGAGAAGTAATGCATACCTTTATTGGCTTGATTGACCTTGGTATTTTTCCTGTACTTTAAGACTTATGAAATATTCATTAGATATTATTTATAAAAACTAGTTTTGTTTTGTTAATCACCAAAATACATTAAAATTACATGGGGACAGACTGATCATCATTTCATTCATCCTATCTTGTGAATTAAATCGTTGATCTCAACTATGTATTGTTTCATGTTCATCATGAATACCCGTGATTAAAGCATATCTAAACCCTGTCCGTTTACAAATTCCTATTGACTGTAAGTACCCATGCATGTCTAGATCAATTCGCAACTAGTTTCATGATTTTTCATCGCTTGTACAATTAGTTATGATTTTTTTGAATCACCTTGTATCAAATTATAGAAATTTGACCCACAATGTGAGTCTCTGTCCTTTTCCCGCTCGAATACAGGCTCAGAACCTGAGAACGCGATTGCCCGATAGGCCGTGTTCTCAAGGCCGTCGCGACACAGGAACTTGTCGCGATCTTATCGCGACAGGCACACCGTCGCATTCTGGCCGCCGGACCTGACCTACCTATCACGATCCTCAGAAGACCTTATCGCATTCTGCCTGAACCCCGTCGCGACCCTTACAAGGGTGCATCGCGTTCTGGCTTTTTGCGTGGAAACCCATAAATTTTGATGCTATTTCTTTCTACAGTGATTATACCCTCTGTAAAAAAATCCTATATGCAGTAATACACACTTGTTATAACTGAGCATATGTTGTGTAATTTAAAATACATGCACTTGATCTTTTTCTATCTATAATTTCTCTTACATATGTACACATGTGAACCATCCAAATATGGCCCAATTTGGCATGAAAATTTTCACATAGTACATCTAGCAATTGATTTCAATTATACATTTAATTTCCCTATTTTAAATGAACTTGTCTATGATTCTCGCGATGATTTGGGAATACCGTTATCGACGCTCCACTGTTCCAGAATTCCTCTAGAACGTCGAGCACTTATTTCTATATACACACTCTTGTTTGACTTGGACGAACTCTCCGTCGGATATTCCTTCTGCCAGACTAGTGAGTCTTTGTTCAACATGATTATTTTTTATTTAAAGTCACTCTTATATTACTAACATGATTTTGATATATATTGTCTTAAGATGTGCACATCTCGACAATGCGTCATCGGACTTCAATAACATAATTGAATATGAAATCACGATAATTATCAGAAAAATATGTTGATTCTAAAAATATGAACATCGAGAATTATTGAAGTACCGATATCACATGTCACTACAAAAAAATGTCCTATAACTTCGCGTAATACGGTTTGAATCCGACACGCATGCGCGCGTGACTAAAGCCTATACCCACAGAAAAATAATCATAGCTATATATCGGATTATTCATACGAATATTAACCGTAGGTAAATATTCATACAAAGCATAGGTAAAATTCCCAAGAAAACATAGGTATTGCCATCTACAGTGATGGTTTTATAACCGTAATAATACCATTTTTTTAGATGATGATAAATAAGTGTAGGAATAAATGTCGCAATATATATACCTATGGTTTTATAGTATTTTTTGTAATCATGTGTAGTTATGAATATTAAAAATTGTAGGTTTAGATTTTTTTTTTTTACAAATATAAACTAAATACCTGTCCATATCTGATATAAACATGTAGAATGTATTGTCAAAGCATGCATGCTATACACAAGCACATATAAAATACTGATACATCCACATAAATAAAAAAAAAGTCAAATCCATATCCACTCATCTACATCACATAAGCAAAACAACATTCAAATCTATAATATTCACATTCACATCCATAACATTCACATGTCCACTCAAATATCTACATAAATATCCGCTCTTCTTAAAGGATTGTCTGATATATTTACTGCTGGCATTGTTATATAAACTGAACAAAAGCTTGGCCTTCTTCCCTAGAAGTACCTCCTGGAACTCTAGCAAAACTAACACAAACATCCTTGACTTAGAGCCAAAATCTTTAGAGCATGTGCCCCTCAGGTGAGATGTGGCAAATGGGAGATACTTGTTGTCTGCCTCTGCTTACCCATTGCTTCCTTATGATATATTTTCTTGGGAATTCCTTTCCCTTTCCTGGTTGCCTGCTATTCCCATCATAGAGGACTCAAAGGTGAGGGTTGCTCAGAACCCAAACAGCAATATCTTATTCTAATGTCTTGTTGAAAAAGTGGCCATGAAAGCCATCTGGGAACGATAAGCCAGGAGTTCGGATGGTATTCCCACCTTTGATTGCTTTCCACCTGCTCATTTTCCAAGCCAAAAGAATGTTCAACTTGTCACAAGTATATTCATAAAAGAAAAACATAAATAGGACCGGAATCATGGAACACTGGAACTACTACACAAGGCTTAGGAGTTTAGATTCCGGGTGCTACCTGTAATTTATGACCAAGTAATGGAGGAAGACAACCATTTCCATCTTGGTGAAATCAATCCCCACACAAAATCTCATTCCTCCACCAAAGGCAATGAAATTCTTGTGCATACCACTTGAATCTGACTCCTCATGCAAGTAAGATGGGGCTTTAATTTGTTAATATCTGATAAACATAACTTTTTTTAGCAACATCTGATAGACTCCACGTTACAAATTTTTAACCATTTTCCTCATTGACTAGCATGGTGAGGAGGGAAGGAGGGAACAAGTGCAAAGGTATAAGGCCTCCCATACAACCCCACCCCCACAATGAGTGAAAAGTTTCTGAATGGCTGCCTTCACTGGTAGGTGATGGCACAACATGTGTTCACTATTCAGTTCAAATTGAAAAACCAGACTGAACTATCGATTCAATTTGGTTTGGTTCAGTTTGAAAGTGAAAAAATTTTGACTTGGTTGATCCCCACGGTATGACGAACCTTGATCTAAAGTGATATTCATGGTATTTGATTAACATGGTTAAAGGCATCTAAATAAAGTCGTAACTGCACACTAATCGTCTTAAACATACATAATGGTGCCATCCTTATACGCATTAATTAAAACAATCTTACTGAGTAACCATATATGCCAGAGCTCCATGGATATATGCCAGAGCTCTAAAAATCTGCAACATAACATAAAGAAATAGTGATAGAGATGTTCAATAGGCTATTATACTATAGTTACCGATCATAGGAAAAAAAAGGATCCAGAGCACTTGACTACTAACAAGAACACCCATCACAAGGAAAAAATTCTTACTATAGTTACCCAGAGAATTTGGGAATGACAAGTTGGAAAAACATGAGAAACAACTACAAGTTTATCAGACATTCTCAAGCAGCAAGATGTACTTTATAAATAAAAGAAACTGGAGCCCATCACTTATCATCACAAGAATAGACCATTAAAAGTCCATATGTAAAACAGTAAAAATGAACAGACTTTTGAGGAATTCATCTCAATTGGAACAGTAGAGAAAGTACCATCATCAACTCTCTTGCCAAGCAAGTGATCATTCAATATGACCTGTGGCATAGACATACATGATTCAAAGGCAAGAGTAGTCTCAGGAACAAAGCATTGCCACTGGTTTTCTTTCTGCAGGTACTCGATGAATAAGAAATAAACTTTCTCCCCATTGCTTGCCTTTTCAGATAACATGGGTAAGATGCTAACAAAAATTAAATTCATGGAAAGTTGTGGTAAATGGAGCACATAAGAAAGAATAAAACAACTTGGAGATTGCACACAACACTGAAAAGAGATGAAACTAGCACATTAAACTGACTGTTTTGGCAAAAATAAACTTCGACAGAATAAGAAGTCATACAAGCTCGCACTCCCTGAGCTTTCTCTGTGCACCCTCAAAGTCATAATTCACATACAGACATTCTAGAAACTTGTTATGGGGTACACATCCACAGAGATTCCTAAAAACTTTATTTTCAACTTGGATAAACCTCACCTGCCAACAGAGTAGACATCCACAGGATAGACCTCACCTGACATGTCATTTGAGTGGCAGTCTACACAAGAAGACATATACAAATCCATCTAAGTACAGCTGACCCTGCAGTTCACAGTTTTCATATTTTCTTGAAACAATATAAGATCTATCATCCATAGCAAGAAAGAACAAAACATATTAGCATCCATACACACATGGCCTCTGTATATCAAGCAAGCATGTCCATATACAAGAGGGCAACTCCAGTAAAGGCCCATGGCAACCATATATATATATATATATATATATATTACAAGCACATGACCTCCATATACAAATAAAAAGTCTGCTTCAAAAAAAAAAGGCCAGTGTGTGTATTCCAAAATAAAATGTCTACTTTAAAAAAAAGTTAAGTGTATCTCAAAATAAAAAGTCTGTCTCAACAAAAAGGGCCAGTGTATCTCAAAATAAAAAGTTCGTCTAGCAATGTTCATGCATATAGTCAATGTGTGTAGTCCAGCAATGTTAGTCAACATGAAGTTAAAACCAAGTAGCATCATGCATGGACCATAACCTGAAAAAATAGATCATACAAGGCCAAAAGTTACCAAATTGAAGACATAGGAAGAAATGTTAAATTGGAAGAAATATTTAACTACTTACATAGTCCTTTAACCATAAGATGTGGCTTCCCAGAGCATCACTCAACCTTTTCCTAAATTGATCCTTAACAAATAATGATGTGTTTGGCCTTTCAGCATGGGTGATTGATACCTCACAGTACTCAATGCCTATTTTGCGGCCCATGACTACCTTTTCAATTTCTGTGCTGATGAGGATTCCATTAGCTACATGTTGCATCTCAATGTCAACTAAACGGACACATTTTCCAATCAACTGTAACATGTATGAAAAATCCAAACATATAAAAAAATATTGAGCATGTATAAGTATAAGTTGAAAGAGAATTACAAGTTGACTATACCTTGCTTACATCTCCACGATCTATAATGCACATTACATCTTGATCTACAGTTTGTCCCTCAACTGCACTGGTCATATGAACATCCACGTGTGCAGATGGAGCACAGGATGAAAGGCAAGAAGGTAATTGAGCAGAAAGCAGCAGTTAAGGAGTTGGAACAGAGCATTCACATGGTGAAAGCGCCTCTTGCCTTGCAACAGGAGCCATCACTTACCCTTCCAAAGATCAATGTGAAAATCGAACTTACCTAATAGGGAAAACAGTGAAGGATGAAGCATACTAGCAAGCAACCTACGAGATTTTAATGGGCAAGTGGAAGAAGGAACACTGCCCTGGAATGGGGAAATGTTCTCCCAGTTCATGCGAGGACAGAAATGTGGGACTGCGATGGGGTTTTGGCGGGTCGTACCTTAGATGAAGGAGCAGAGACGGCGATGACGACCCACGCATCTCTTCGAGCTTGGAAGCAGGGGCTAGAATGGGCACAGAAGAGAGCTTCGGGCGTCTTGCTTGTACGACAACGATGGTGGCCGAGGGCGCGGTCGGGGTCTGGCTTGGACGACGACGATGGTGTCTGAGGGCGCAGTCGGCATCCGACTTGGACGATGACGATGGTGGCCGAGGGCGTGCTAGGGCATGGATGGTCACGGCGGCGTCCAGCTTGGACGACGACGATGGTGGCCGTGCTAGGGCGTGGATGATCACGACGGCGTCCGGCTTGGACGACAACGACGATGGCCGAGGGCGCGGTCGGCGTCCGGCTTGGACGACGACAATGGCCGAGGGCGCGGTCGGTGTCCTGCTTGGACGACGACGATGGTCACCGAGGGCGCGGTCAACGTCCGTCTTGGAAGGCGACGATGGTGGCCAGAGGCACGGTCGCTTCAGGAAGAGGAGGTATCCACCGAACCCTTACATATTCCAGTCTTTTTATTTCCGCACAAGGGAAATGTATTGGCACCAAACCCTACACTCACGGTTCCTATTTTTTTAGGATATTATGAATAGATCAATACCTATATTTAATAGCTATTCATAGGTGTATACATCTTTTTGTTACACTTATTAATAAACTATGGCTAAAATAAATATATTCTCTCACGCTTTGTACAAACCGTAACTATATATTTGTATCTACATATGACTAAAAAAAGCATGTGCATAACCTTGCAACGAACGGATTTAACATGTATAATTGTGGTATATACCTACGTATTACCCTACTGTAGGTAAATTCTGTGGGTATAGCCCCAATTTGTTGTAGTGTGTACGAGGAAGTAGAATCAAGTGATAAAATTATGAAAATTACATTTTCTTGGTCATACATGTGACCGATTTTGGGTTATGAAAATTACATTAGGGATGGTCAGACATTTCCTACAGTGCAACTCCGAGATGTAGATGACCATAGAGTTGACCAATATATGTAGACATGATGTAACATCGTAAAATATAATATTAGAATAATAATATGACCTTGAAAAGTTGAAAGTGGCAATGATTCTTATGTGGGATATGACTATTTACCTAAAAAAAGACTACTTTTGATTTAGAGATATTCTTACACTATTAACATAACCCCCACATTATCTTCAGACGCATGCACCTAAATAGGAAGTTAACGAATTTGAGTAACGGAATTGAGATATAAGACCATCATAATTCTTAGAAAAATGTGAGGATTCTAGATATGATAATATCGAGAATTATTGCTGCACAGATATTGAGATTAGTTTAATTTATTAATTTTTAGAGTAATTTTTACTCGATAAAAATTTGTTCCTAAAAAATAAACTAAAATAACCATAAAATTTATCATATTTCAATTAACTTGTGTTAAAAATTTCACTTTAATTAGAAATCATTTAGAAATAAAATTAAAATTCTAATAAAACTCTAAACAAAGCGGTTTTTGATTTCCCTACTGGGAATCGGTGGTGGCATCACCGATTTGCAATCCGATTTGCAACTCAGTCACAGGATCACTGATTTTTATTTATATATATATTTAAAAAAAAAGTGTTGATCGGTCAAAATTGTGCTAGATTGAAAAATAAAATTTTTAGGGTGAAATTTTCAAACTATGTTATTTTAAAGCAAAACCCAAAACCTAACCCCCCCCCCCCCCCCCCCAACCTCCTAGCAACACTTTCTGTGCTGCTCTCGCGCGCCTCCATTTAGTGGACACCCCCCTTCCTCCGTTCCCTCCACTTAAAAGGCCGAGCATTCCTGCTGGACGATGTAGGTGGCTCCGCCCAGCGGCCCAACCCTGTCCTCCTTCCGCTGCAATCGTCGGGTTCTCCCTTTGTTTATGGACAGTGTTGCTTGCCTCCAACAGCTAGACTAGGTGCGATCTCCCCATGCAAAGTAAACGGGTCGGGTTCGGAATCGGAAATACAGATTCCGATACCGATTCCGATAACCGAAATATGGTTCCGATTCCGATAAGAATGGTTAGTTCCGATTCCGTTCCGATTCCGATAACATTACCGGAATTGAAATTCCGATAAGGTAAGATGTTTACCATAATTTTACCTTGAGTTTATGATAACTTATCGGAATAACCGATACCGATTCCGATTATTTTTTCGATTCCGATTCCGATTCCGATAACTTATCGGAATATCCGATACCGATTCCGATAAGCTATTGGTATCATTTTCCGATTCCGAAACCGATAATTTTTATCGGTATCGGGTCGGAATATCGGAATATCGGATTCCGTTTACACCCCTAGTGGACACCCCCCTTCCTCCGCTCCCTCCACTTAAAAGGCCGAGCATTCCTGCTGGACGATGTAGGTGGCCCCGCCCAGCGACCCAACCCTGTCCTCCTTCCGCTGCAATCGTCGGGTTCTCCCTTTGTTTATGGACAGTGTTGCTTGCCTCCAACAGCTAGACTAGGTGCGATCTCCCCATGCAAAGCGCCATCGTCCAAGTCCACCCAAGTATTGCCTACTTCCCATCGGTCCCTCCCATTTCACTGCAACCTCGCCTGCACCCTCCAATGATTGTGCGAGCATGCTATGTGCAGAGGCCACTTAAAGCCCTACTCAACACAACTGGCCATCACACCAACAACCGATATCTCGAAGTCGCTACCCAAGTATGTGCCATTGCAAGCAGTAGTAGAGTCCAATCGTGCTTGTCCGGAGCATGGCCCTCCCTTGCACAGTGCCTCCGACTTGAGGTTCTTGGAGCACTATCAAAACGAGAGCCAACCCAACTGTCGACCCATTTAAGGTCTATTTGGTTACATGTAAAATATTCTAATAAGGAAAATATAAAATATTTTAATAAGGAAAAAAATTTCATAATTATGTATTTGGTTGTTAGGGAAACATTTTCAGATATTTGTTTCCTCACCGTCTTCTCGCAGGACACCCGTCCCTCCTCCGGCGCAGAGCTCTGCTTCCGGCGACGTCGTTGATCTCCCCGTCGCCCCCCTCAAGCTGCAGACGTATGGTGCCCTCCGACGCGAGACGGCCGCCCACAGAAGACACCACCCCACCTTCGTTCCTATCCATGGACGCGTGCACACGCATGCTGCAGACACAGAAGGTATTTCGAGAGCCAGATAAAATGAGGAGGTGTGGATTCCGGGAAGGGGGATGTCGATGTCGGCCGGCGAGGAAGGGGTGAGGGCTGTTCTTTGATCCCTTGCGTAGGTGCCGTGCTGTCTGTGGGCGTCATCTACTGCATCTCTTCTCTCACCTTCTTCCTCACACCGTGGCCCAACTTGCGTGTGGCGCAGCGGCACCCGTCTCGTTTAAATTTGCCGTTCATCGTCTGATGCAGCATTTTGTGGTGTTAAAAGCGTCTCACTTTCGTCTCTTCATTCTCCGTCGACCAAGCAACCGCTAGGGCGCGGCAATGTACAAAATTTACAGCCCGCTAAATGGACAAATCACGGTGATTTACGGTCCCCTATTTTAGCATCCAACTCCTCTGTCTTGTTACTATTCTTAGTGTCCAGGGATCTGTCGCAGTGGTGGCCATTGCCGGCCACACAGGTTCCGTTAACACGTACGATGTCCCCGAGGGGGTGGACATCAGGGGGAGGTACGACGAGCGGTTCGCCAGGATCCTGACGCGGGAGGCGCTGCAGTTCGTCGCCGACCTGCAGCACAAGTTCGGGGGCCACATCTGGTATGTCATGGAGCGCCGGCGGGAGGAGGAGCGGCGGTATGACTCCGTGGGTGCCCCCGGGTTTGACCCGGCGACGAGGGACGTCCGGGAGGGCGACTAGGTGTGTTCCCCCGTGCTGCCACGAAGAGGCCGAGAACAGGGACTACAGTGACGGTGCCATCGGCGATTCGACCAAGGCCCCGCCTGGGCCGTCCATTTTTATGGACCAAAAATGGCATCCGAAATTTTTTCTAAGATGTCAAAATCTGAGGATTCCAAAGAAAACGATTTTATGGATCAACTTTTCAACACAACCAAATGACTAATTTCATAAGATTTTCCTAGAGAATCTTTTCTGGTAGGAGGTTTTACAGGGAAACAAACGGAAGCATTGTCGCCCTGCATCACCTTCCCTTTCTTCCTATAGAGGAAAAAAAGAAATATTGCAACACATAGTGCTCCATCATGTAATAAAACTCGCCTCGTTGATGGCTTCTCGTGGTGACACCAACATCCGGGGCCATGTACTTCGTCACCTCCTATCGCAGTCGACAAATACTTAAGTAGACACACTCAACATGCTTGTGCCACTTTTACATTAGGACAATTAATATGTATTTCATCTTTATTAATTTCTTAATATCCTGAATATAAGATGGCACAATTTTATTAAATATATCTAATTTAATATATATCTTTTAACTTGTACTAAATATTTCTCATCCTAATTTACCATCTTCCGCAGGAGTCCTCGTGGCAGTGCCGATGATGTGATGTATATGCACGCGAAGACCACCAGAAGATCCTTGCGGGGCTTCACCTACTGGGGTTAACCCTCCCTTTCTCCATTTCCGGAATTAGTGGGGGTATTCTGGCCGGCAACCGAAGCTGTGGCCACGTCTGTGGACTCGTCCGTGTAGCAGCGGCTTCCGGCACGTTCCACAATTTTGTGGCTGCAGTGAAGGCAACACAAGCAGTGAAAGGCGTGACGAATTGTAATATCGTACTATATACGCATCACGTCCCCATCTCGGAGGAGTTAGAATTGGACTTTCCTCCTCATTCGATCCCAGATAAGCGATGGCCTATGCCCTCCGCGCGGCTATAAACTCGATGGACGCGTTACCCACCCAAACTTCAACTACTTGGCAGCTTGTTCTTGGGTGGGACTGGAAGGCTCTTAGGTGGTAGTAGTCTTCGCAATTTGTTGTATTCTGCACCTTGGTTGTGTGTGCAGGTGCAGTGAGATGGCATCTTTGTCAGAAGACCCGTCCTTGGAGACGTACGCCCCGGAGGCGCCCGTCACCGGGGAGCGAAAATTAATACTAGCCTGCAGGACAAGCTGCCCAAGCCATGTATATAAGAGTCTCCTCGTTGTCATCTTCTCCGGCTCCTCATCTTAATTTGCTTGTAATCATTGCTGTTTTGGGTTTTTGCTGGATTTTGTTGGTGTTATCATAACACTCTTGGCGCTCGGACGAGCTAGCAGATATGGCGCGGGCGATAGCGGCGGTGGACAAGTACCACCCAGGGGGACGGAGGGGAAGGACAGCAAGGGCTTGAGCGTGCTGCAGCAGCATGTGTCTTTCTTCGACCGCAACAAGGACGGCGTCATCTACCCCTGGGAGACCTTCCAAGGTACACCTCTCTATCCATGTCGATGTCCGGCTGCCCCATTGCTGCTTCTCTTATAGGTTCAAGTTGATAATACGGTACACATCTACCCATGTAAATGTCCAGCTGCCTCACTGTTGCTGCCTTTAAGTCGTATTTGGTAGACATATTTATAGTCAATTTAATAGTAAAAATAAAAAAGTGAAAGTTTTAAATGATTCAAAATGCTAAAAGTACTAGGATGTATTAATGGAGATGTATAATACTTTTTTTTTAGGATTATCTGTGAGAGCTTGTGAAGAGAATATCTTTTTCAAAATAAGTGAAAAAAAGGTGGGTGCATTGCGGAGGAACACACTAAATACTGGTGTACACAATACTGGTGTACACTGCAGGTCGATAGTACACAAAATAAAAGTCTTATAGGGTGTTTGGAGTAATTTAAAAAAAAATATTCTACCTACAAAATCATGTTGTGTTCATTTTTTACTTTAAATTTAAAATTATGAAAATTGGATATATGTTGGTAAAAAAATATCAAAAATTTTAAAATTTATATGAATGTGTTTGCGGCGGGGGGGGGGGGGGGGGGGGGGGGGGGGGGTGTGGGTGGGGGTTTTGGGGTGGAGGCGGGTGGGGCTAGGGGCGGGGGCGGGGGTGGGGGCGGGGGGGAGGGCGCAGGGGGGGTGGGCGGGGGGGAGGGTGCAGGGTGGGTGGGGGTTCAGGCAGCAGGGCGGGGCGGGTGCGGCTGGGGCGCAGGGCGGGCGGGGCTGTGACACAGGGTGGGCGGAGCTGGGGGCGGGGGAGGGGCGGGGGGGGGGGGGGGGGGGGGTCGCAGGGCGGGTGGGGCTGGGGCAGAGGCGGGTGGGGGTTCAGGGGGGGCGGGGCGGGGCGGGGGGCGGGTGCGGGAGGTGGGGGTTTTGGGGCGAAGGCGGGTAGGGCTGGGGGGGGGGGGGGTGTCGGTGTCGCGGTGTATGGGGGGCGCTGGCGGGGGGTGGGGTGCCGCGGTGCAGGGAGGAGAGCCATGTGTTTTAAAATAAAATAGCTTCGTACTTTTTTTTTTAGAGAGATTTACATAGAGTAAAAATTATTCCTACTAAAAACTACTTACCAAATGTGTCTGTATATCTGTCCTCTCTTTTTTAAATTTTAGAGAAAAAAGAAGTAAAAACTACAACCAAACATCCCATTATTTATTTGTTAGTCGATTTGCCCAAATATGGGTTTGGTTTGGAACAATCTAAAATCTTTTCTTGATTTCTTTTAACTTTTAGTCATTTTGTTCTTTTACATGTACTTTATAGTCTCTCAAAGCTGACTAGTTAGCTTAGATCTTATTCCTTAGGAAACAGGTCGTCCTCATCTTTGAAACAGATCATTCCTTTAAAGTGTAAACAGGTTCTACTTCTAAGAAAAATTAAATTTCTTAAGTTAAAAACTAATTAACGAAAGTGCAAAGTTGAACAACTAATTGACAAGGTAGAGTGGGACTAATGAGAAGATGGTGTTGGTCTCCATTCTTCACTACATATTTCTCATTTCTAAAGTTTGGGCTGGCTGAAGGTATATTGGGCAAGAGAGGCCTTATAATATCTAGGCTTGGAATACGAATAATTCTTTTGAGAAAGTAGTTACAAATCTGAGCAATTGTAAGTAGTCTTAATAAGTAGATAATTTTCTTTTCTATATAATATTGCATTCTTTTCCCATCTATATCGACAAATATGTTATAAACCGTATATTCATGTTTATTTATCAACATTTATTGTGAATATATAGGTTTTCGTGCGATCGGCTTCAACTTTTTCATATCCTTCTCTGCTGCAATCCTAATCAACATTGGGTTCAGTTACATCACTATGACGGTAGGATTAGCTCTCTATATCATTTTTCCATCTAAACCTTTGCATTTTCTTACCAAAAAAAAAAATTCTTAAAGGTGTTTGGACTTTGTAATTGGATGGATGTTGCCACATAGACTCTTTCATCTTTGAGCTATTTCATTTTTGCATCTTTCCCGATACTAATGAATCGATATGCTAATCAGTAAAGCTCATATTTACCATTCTGTAATAGCAATCGGCAGTTATCTTTATTCTGTTATTGAGCAAAGACAGCTTACAATTACAGATCCACGTGATTATGACAGAAAGCACATTTTTTTCCTATGACTACGACTTCTGATTTTTCCTAATTAATCTGCTTCTAAAATACCTTAAATATAAATCCGTGCTGCGCTCATTCAGTTCGGTAAATTACTATAAAAAAAGTTACCTAAATAATAATTTAAAGCTCTTCATCTGACCAATTGTTGACACCAGAGACGGATCCAGAAATTTTATTTAGTGAGGTCACTTAAATATTTTTTTAATATTTATATAAATAATATATTATATTTAATATAAATAAATATATTATACATAAGAAGTGACCCCAATGAGACAAATAAGTGGGGTCACCCTTTATATAAATTCCTCTCAAATCTCTAATTTTAATGGTCATTTAAGAAGAAAAAAAATTTTGAGTGGGGTCACGTGACCCCACTCCCTATAAGCTAGATCCGTCCATGGTTGACACTTGAGATTAAAGAATAATATGGTTGGAACTAGCTAGAGGATGTTAAGTCATTAACAAGATTACTATGGAGTAATGTTTATTCTACACTAATTTGTTGAGGTGGCAAATGAATTTTCGGATGATTGACCTACATGCTAGTGACATATATGAAAACAACACATTTTTAAATAACAAGACACTTATACATTTTGTCTCATAAATTTGCCATTTTCATATAAGCCAACCATATGGACATGCACTTACCATTATTTAAAGACTTAACTTTTAACATGAACCAATTTTTGCCTCTGTTTTTGGAGTTCCACAATTGCATCTTTTAGTTGGTGTTACAAGCTTAGTGTAAAGAGCGTCAAGAAACCATTTAATTACTAATTTTATATCATACTTAAAGGATAGTGATCAATCAACTAATAAGTCTCTTCAAAGTTCAAACTGATGCTCTTAATATTAATTAGTAACAAGTATATATGTAAGATTTAGCTCTCTGTCACAACTTCTTCTGCGGATACTCTACGCATCATATAGCTCAATTAAGTCCCTTTTCTTCTAGATTACCATGAATCAGGTCATTTATGTAGCCTTGTACAATGCTTGAAGGAAGCATAGATGGCTCAATATATGTGTATGTATGTTACAACCTTACATGTGCAATTGCTGACACAGGGATGGATACCTTCTCCTCTTTTTCCCATATACGTCAAGAACATCCATAAAACTAAACATGGAAGTGATTCTGATGTCTACGACACAGAAGGAAGGTATGAAACTACGTTATGTTTTATAATCTTTTAGTAATAATCATGATGTCAGCAATGGTTGTCAGAACTTGCACTAACTATTATGTTATCATATAGGTTCGAGCCATCTAAATTTGAAGAAATCCTTAGCAAGTATGCAATTACCAATCCTGATGCATTGACGCTAGGCGAAATGAATACGATGCTTAGTTCCAATCGTAATCTTTTGACTTCGCAGGATGGTAATTTTTTTTTGTTTACTTGTTTCTAAATGCTAAGGGCTTTTTCAAAATTCAAGACACATTTCTCTTCCCCCCCCCCCCCCCCCCCTTTTGTCATAATCTAATCTTGTATGTTTTCCCCTTTGCTTAGATCATCAGCCTCGGTGAATGGTTACTTCTTTACTACATAGCAAAGGATGAGCAAGGATTGTTGCATAGGGAGGCAGTAAGAGGGGTCTATGATGGTAGTTTGTTTGAACAGTTGGAGAAGATGAGAGCTTCTCGTTCTAAAAGGGCATAGTGATGTTCTATTTTGGATTTTTCATTTGCATAGTAGATTCATGAATGGATACCAAAATAGAGCTGTAATAAATAATATGGTGCAACATATTCCATGAAGAATGTGTAAATCATCATGATGTATTTATATACTAATTCCACCTTGTTGTACTTATACATTTTTGTTTCTCTGTTTTCTTGTTTTATCATACATAAGTACTGTTAGTAATAGCTTTTGATATTTCTCCTGAAAGTAGGTATTTGGTTAAATGTCTTCTTAAATTTTTATATTTGCAGGTCTTTCTATTCTCTCCTTCACTTCAGTTCGTTCTGGTTCGCTACGACAATATTGTTTTATAATTTATAAATTTGTTACTATGAATATTATACTAAATCTAATACTTGAAACGAGTATAGCATCCTATACAATCGTTTTCTTTCAGTTATACTAGAGATGTGTAACGTAAATATTTTTTTTGGTAAGTTATGCTAGACATATTTCTTTCTTCATCTCGAGGTAAAGTAGCCATATGGGGGGATGTTTCCTGCCACCTAAGCAGCCACCATCAATATTTGATCCTTTCTTCGAATTATACCAGAAACTAGATCTCTACCCATGCGTTGCACGGTTTTTTTTTCTAATATATATTTAATTATAATAAATTTATAATTATAAAATAGATTCAATATGATTGTTATTAATAATAAGAGGAGTATTATTAGAAGAAAGAAACCTAATTTTCATACGGAACACTAAATATATCAAATATGAGAGATGCATATTATAATGGAAGACGAGTACTTATATTTTTAGATGGGGGTGGCGGATTGGATAAAAATACTATTTTTTGTCAAAGACGGGCCAAATGGAGAAGAGAGAGGATTTGAATTTTCAATCCCGCTGAGTTTGCTGCTTGTGGTGGTAGCACATAAAGAGAGAAGAAATATAAAAATAGAGAGAAAGAATAGGGGGATAGTTTTTAGGCGGTATCACATATCTCATGTCATGCCCCGCCAATTTAGCAGCGGAATAATCGGGGAGGCATGAACAACGAGTATGGTAATGTAAATTGCGCATACATTCGCAAATATCAGAGCAACTAATGAACAATAATTGCAATAACTCATCATTTTATTGATAATTCATCTAAACTATTACAACCACTAATTCAGAGCCAAAACACCGGGCTCAATGACTTATTACATTGGAAGAAATCTAAAGCAAATATCTAACTAGACTCTAAGGTACTAAGGACATTCCATCGCTATGACTTCAGGACGCTCATCACTCCAGTCCAATCCCTTGTTGTGTGTAAGGTCATCACCTGACTTACCTGAAACACATATAACAAATAACGAAGGGTGAGCGATAACGCTCAGTAGGACTTAATATCTCGTGTAATAAGCATGCTTTAAGTGATTAATGTCTTGTAACGCAGGTTAACTAGAGAGAACGATCAAGTATAGTCAAGAGAGTAATAGTACAAGATAACACGTGAACGGTAATACATTTCAAAAGATTATTGCAAAACTAGGATGATAAAGAACTGGCCGTGTAACGAGATAGCGTGTAACGAGATAGCGTGTATGGTTGCACAACAGTGCACTAGTCACGATAGCAAGTAAAGCAAGTAACATGCGTTTGGTCGATCATTTTATCAACCACAAGTCAAGTATCATGTACAGAATGTTTGTGAATTGTCTTAGATTAAATCTTGATAGTCATGCGTTTGGTGTATGCCATCACCTGATCATTAGACCCCCGCGAGTTATAGCCTTTCAGGTGCTCCTCCCAAGACCAGATCGGGCCCTTATAATGTTGCCTAGCATAGTCATGTTTTTATCTTAGACAATCACAAATGGCCAAGAGAGTACCAAGAATAGATGAGAGTAGTAGATGAACTAGACGAGAGTGTAGAGAGAACGTGAACAGATGAGAGTAACGAGATATCAGATGAGATAGGGACATACTGTAAATGACAAGACACACGATAGTAACGGTTGCACGGCACCAAGTCAGTACCGGCAGTCTGGTGGAAGTCACAACCGCCCACTAGCCGTGCTATGAACACAGGCTAGATGGTCCAGTGTGATCGCAAGATAAGGAGAGAACACTAAGGCCATGGATCGTACTGATCCCTAAGGTGTAACGGGTTTTAGGGTACAACCAGCTCATTGACTAAGGACGTGCGCCAAAGCCAAGAAGACTTACGAAGGTCTTGACAAGGATTCCCTAGTCCAGTCGAGAGTATTCTCGGTGGAGAGGTGGTCCAAGTCAAGGAAAGTGTGTAAAAACGGGTCCGTCGTGCCTCGAGTGCTCGAAGGCCGAGGGAAAACGGTAACGGTAGATAAATGCACGAGTCAATACAGAAACAATTGTATTTAACAAAATAGGATAATTTAACATATATTTCGATAATTTACCGAATACATTATTGCGTAATTTATCAAGGTCAATGGCAATTTACAATGTTATGAGTGTGCAAGTGTAAAGAAATCTTGAGGATATGACAAGTCGTGCTCACGACTTTTAAATTAACAAGAATTATTTAAATAAAAATATTCAGGTCGATTATTAAGCTTAACAATACGTGGTTTAACTTGTATAAGGGTTATATGACAAATAAGTAGGGTTATATGCATAATATGAGATTCTGGCCAAATTTTAAGAAGGCGACGGGGTGCATGGACGCGTTACTCATAGTGTCGCGACAGGGTATCCTGTCGCGGTTCAGGTCGCGGTGGTGCGGCCTGGCGCGACAGGCGAACCGGCCGGTCTGGCCTGGTTCGGGTTGGGAACGCGGCGGCGAGGCCCGTCGCGTTCATGACGCGGCCTGAAGGCCGACCGCGACACTCCTCTTATCGCGGCGTATCGCGCCGCCGCGATAACAGGGGGGTCCTGGTTTTTTTCCCTTTTTTCTGGGCGAGTCCTCTGTGATACAGGGACGTTCTAAATTCCATATAAAATAGTACGGTTGTCCAAAAAGCATGAAACCAGTTTTAAACGAAAGTAGACATGTATATCTATCAACATGCATGATTAATTTGAAAATAGACAAGGTTTAGACATGCATTGATCAGGTTACTTTTTGGTGACCTAAACAGTGCAGTCAGAGTTCAATGAATTAATTAGAGATGTATACATGATGAAAAATTCTGAAACCAGCGGCGTTTGAAAGCTAACATGTAGTAGTATTTATGATAATTTTCATAGAATGATGTCAAGTTTGCACGAGGTTAAAAAGGAAACAAGGAGGGTCGAGTGCACAGTCTGATAGATATTCAAAGATTTAATTCTCCCTCATGGGAGATCGAAATCAAGCAAGACCAGGGGCGTTTGAAAGCTATCACATGGTAGTATCAATGAGAATTTTCTCATAGCATGGGAACAAGTACGTGCAAGGTATTAGAGAAAACATGAGATTCGAGTTCATGGTGACAGCAGGATTTCACGAATTAAATTCTCCCAAATGGGTGAACGAAATACCACGAATTATAGGGCTTTTGAAGGGTACATGAAGGCTACCTAGGGTAATTATTTCACGATTTTAGCTTGAGAGATTGCCTACCTTTTTGCGCTGTAAAGATCCTAGGGTTGAGGGGTGACGAATTTCGAAGTTCTCCTTGCTCCAACCTCCTTCTTCTCCTTGCTCCAACCCTTCTCCTCATGCTCCAGAGCTCCAGCCACGAAAATGGGGTTGATAGGGTCAAATGAGAAGTGTATAGGTGGTAATAGAGTCCACACAACTCCGTACTCTTCCCTTCTCTCCTAAATTTCGAAAATTCACAATTATCCTCTATTTTTCTTCCATTTATCCACCTAATGGGTAGGGGAGAGGTTTAATTTCGTGGGTAATGGTTGGATAGGATTAGACTCTTATAGAGACATTTATAAGCTAGTTTAGTCATTATCTTATCCATTTTTAATTTATTTAAATATTAACTCCGAATTTACACATTTTCTCCCATATTCTAGCATTAATCCACTAATTGCTTAGGGAGAGATCTAATTTTATGGCTAATGTGTTAGGATGGGATGGGGACTCTTTTTAGATATATATGAGTCATATTAGTGCTTTAATGACCCCTTTTTAATTAAGAGATAATATAGTTACGAATTTCCCTATTTAATTTGGGTCTCTTATATTTAACCCAATTGTCTCACATCTAAATCCCATTTTAGATTAGGATAGAGTCCTATTGGGTTAGACTAGGGTTAGGACTCTTTTTAAGATGATTAAGAGTTAAAATACTCATTATCTTACCCTTTTTCTATTTATTAATATTTAGGTACGAATTTAGCTTAATTATCTCCCATCTCATGATGTGCTCTTCTTATTTGGGCCCAACAATCTATGTTAGGTCCATTAGTAAAACCATTACTAATTTAACTTAATGGGTATTGATTTAATTCCAATTATTCACCATTTATCCTTAGTAAATCTATTTATCACACTTATTCAAGTAAATTATATTTTTTAAAATTGAATAAATATTTTCATACCAATATTTCTAATATTCATCATTTGGGTAATTACTCTTAGCCCAATACTCATGTGAGCTTAATTGTACAACCATGTACTTACTTTACTTAATGGGTTTTTATTTATCCTTTTATTAGATAATTTATTCATGGGCAAGATTGTCTATTGGTCCAAATATCATAATGGACTATCATCCCATATTATTTAAAGTCTACTCATATATTTTTTTAATTTATAATCCACTTGGATCATAAAATAATGGATTCTTCGACTTATTCCTTAATTATGCTAATAAGTCGCATAAATTCTTAAACTAAGTCCAAATGATTTTTCTACGCCCAATTTCATGATGGGTCATTAGAGAACATTATTTATAGTATAACTACTATTTTTACGAAATTTTTATAGGGGCTTATACGCATGTGATAATAATGCGTACCTTTTTAATTGATTGAATTTATTAATTGATAAAATTTCAATTTATCTATAATTATTAATTAATGAATTTTTCGGGATACTACATCTCAATTTGGGCGGGAAAAGAAAAATTATGGTGCTGCCACGTGTACTTCTAAGACTGAGTTTTTTATTATATATATGATGTTTGTCTTACTATTCAAAGACATTGTTGATCAAGAGGGGAACATAAAATACAAGGGTCTAGAAGGATATGATCTGAAAAGAACTAACTTATGGCAACGAAAAAATGTGAAAGTATATGTGGCCGTGTGACTTTAATACCAAAATGATTTTTTTTCCCCAATATATAAGCGTGGGGTGAGAATTTGAACCTAACATTTAGGGTGTACAATAAAAGGACTTAACCATTAGGTTACTAATACCGAAAAGATGCATCGATTGAAATTAAAGAAGAGAGACACCGAGAGAAATAGAGAGAGTTTGAAACATAGATAAGGAAGGAAGACAATGAAGAGAAGATCATGTAACCTGAAGTATTGGAAGAGTAAAGAATGAAACAATGCTACAATAAGGAAAGTGCGAAGCATCATGCGGTCTTTGTTCTTATGGCATTAATTTCTCATTGATCCTTAAGAAAAAAGGTCATGAATAGATCCTAGGAAGACTCGATCATGTTGGATTGGATCAAGTTCACATCACCTAATTTCTGTCTATAGGAATACAAGATCGAGTGAGATTGAGCTTCTACTGTATGGTCTGTATAGATCAGGTTGGATTGGGCCTGCAACCATCCTCAACCTAATGTTGGGCCACCCGAACTCAAACAAGAGTAATCTTTGTTTCAGAACATTGTTTACAGCCCTTCGTTGTTAATCTCTTTTCATTGCTCTGCCCCCTTAACTAATCTGCTTGAACTCTTCAACATGGCTTAGGTTCAAATTAAGCTTCCGTCCAAAGGGTCTTTTTGAAAAAAAAAGGTTAGCATAGAATTAACATTACAAGAAAAAAGACATATGTCAATGGCTGTAGGTCATTGACAAAAATAAAAAATTCGTTGACAAAGACATATCTCAACAGCCTGACTCCGTGGACAAAGCCATCGACATCTTGGTCGTCGACTTATCATATGTCAACAGAAAATTAAGCCGCTGACAAAAAAATTATTTATCTACGGTGATTGTTCGTTGACAAAAAAATTTTATGTCAGCAGCTAAGAAGCCGCTGACAAAAACTTTTTATGTTAGCGGCTTAGAAATCGCTGACAAAAAAATTTTATGTCAGCGGCCTAAAGTCGCTGACAAATGTTATATTGTCAACAGATATTTAGCCGCTAATAAAAAGTTAGAATATCTTTTGTCAGCGGATTTCAGCCGCTGAAAAATGTTTGAATAATTTTTTTTAATATAAATTTTTTTAAATATCTAATTTCTTGTTTGTACAAAATATCTGAATACAAACACAACAAGAAAATAAGCATACAATACAACTAAAATAAATCCACATCATACTCAATTCATATAACAGCAATGTCTCTAAATACTCAATTCATACAACATCAAAGTCTCTAAAATAATGTCATCAAAATAACTATCTATGAATCATCATCATCATCATGATAGTCATCTCCCTCCGCATCAGTATCTACGTGGTCGTCCTCTGGTACTCTCAGTGGAGCTGACACAGCAAATCTCTGACTAGTCTAAAACTGAGTCATGAATGTGCTCATCTGCAGCATCTGTCTACGTATGTCATCCATCTCAGACTCTCGTTTACGCAACTGCTCCAACTCCCTCCACAATTCATCCATCTCTGAGTCTCGTCTGCGCGTCTCTATGCACAACTCCTCAACCTCCATTCTGAGAGTGTTTTCGATGTTGCTAATCTGTTGCTGATAGTCAGTGGAGCTCGGCCTTTCTCCTGTCTCATACCATGTGCGACGTGTCTCTCGACTGTCTCCGCAACGAATGCGACCAATCGGTCCTTCCTCATAACTAAAACGAAAGCCTCCTTAGTGAAAATGGGACTACTCTCACTCTCACTATCTAGTGAAGTAGCAGACAACTGAATCATCCTCTCCTGCATCAATTTTTTTAAAAATTTATTTTTTTACAATAAAAAATATCACGTAAATAGTAATTCTAAACTTTAAAAATATACTTACATATCGACCCTACTCTCGTCATCTACCCACTGCTCAGTACCATCAGGTAACTCTTTGCATCTGTCAATTTTAAAGATCTCCACACGATTGGGTTCACAATCATGAGCAAGGCGCTATTCACATGTGTTAAAGAGAGTAAGAACTAAGTAAATATTAAATTGACAGTAAATATTAACTAAATATTTAACTTACAAAATCATCCTTCAATTGATAATGACTCTTCATGTCCTTTCTATATGGCATAGATTGATGAGACAAATTTACCTTATTACGATCAGCGATATTCTGCCAACAAATAATTTAAATATTAAAATAAAAAATAAAGATATACTATATAAACTTTATTATTTCCTGCTCATCTGAAGTGTTTCATTTTGTACGCATTATCTGCCAATCTTGCGGATTAACACCAACTGGAACTGAGGCAATGGCATTCTCAAAGATTTGCCTGTATAATGCTATATAGAGACATTTTTTTAATTCCACATTAAAAGTAGTGAAAATAAATGTACTTGTAAATAAGACATATTACTTGTAAAAAAATAACCTCACCAAATCAATATGCAGCAATATGTTATTATTCTACCGGGAGAAGAGAGAACCAAGCAAAATATTCATTAGAAAAAGAACATGTGCATGCCTAGTTTGTAATTTGATGCATACTATGGGTCACCAACACTAGAGGACCTACCAATATTTGCACCACCCCAAACAGTACTGAAGCAACCGAACTGTTCCAGGCTCTCTATATATGTTATCCCTGAAGTGGGCCAATTAAGATCACCATGCATCTACACATCTAGATCGGATATGGCCCCACCATCCCCTCGGCTATATATATATATATCTATATATAGTTTCCCCGCTTTGTCTCCCAACAGTACTTACATCAGACCGATGCGTAGTACTAATCAACTTCCCAAGCTCTCTGGTCAGCTGTCATGTAGATAGGCTCATAAAGGGGAAGAAAAAAAAGACCTAGAACATGAATGCAGCAAAGTTGATCTGGTACTTAGAAAACTCTTCTGCTCTCTGCTGTGTAATTGGTGGCCACAAATGGGAGAGTAAGAACTGCAGATAAGGAGAACTCTGGCGCAGCATGCTGTCTGCGAGGAGGGCACAAATCATTTGTCCGAATTCTGCATTGAGAATCCAGACTCTTCCTTTAATTACCTAGTAGCTTGAAACAAACAGTGGAAGCTTCAACTCTGTGCAAATGGACGCCGCTGCTGTAGTTTTTGGGTAGTGCATGCAAGTTTGTTTGTTCCCCCCAGTCTTCAGCGATCGACTCTGCATGGTCCTCGACCCACATCAAGTAGTACCGTTGGGGGGAAACCTAGAGAGTTCAGAGAAATGCCTGTGTGTTGTTAGCTAGGGAAGGTTTGATATGTTTAATCACACCCAAAAAAAATTTATAGCTACCCTCACCCAATATTTTTTTTCATGTTGAAATTGGAAGCCAAAGGTGTCGTCCCCGTAAAAGTTTCACTAAGCACAACCTTAGGTTTTTTATTTTTGTAGCCACAATCCTAGCCTGCTATCAGTTTTTTATGATGCATTTTTCCTGTCCCGACTTCCTGTGACGGTGAAGTCTGAGAGTTCTTAGTTCTAGTGCCCAGAGGCAGAGCATACATTAGTTTAAATGTTGCATTCTCTTCACATGTTCTTCAGTTAGTTTTAGCTTTTCATTTCTTTGCAGGCTTTCAAGTTCTGGTACAAGCTGTAGAGCAATTGGTCCAAAATGAACCATCCGATAAGATGACCACTGGACAACTGATATGGTTATATTCCATCATGTTGACTGCAATCAGAAGAAGGTGGTTGTCGTCATCAATTAGGAGTCAGAAACTTATGCAATGAAAATCTCATTTTCTAGAGCTTATCTACGACTAACTCTTCTTCCTTTTTAAGGAAATCGCTTTATAGTATTGCTGAAAGGAAGAGATGGCCAAGTGTGTGTTCAATGTCAGACTATCCGTGTTTAAAGAGATCTAAGGGCAGATTTTTTTGGGCAAGTAATCTGGTAGAAATGGAGATGAAAAACTTATACTGCAATTAGAAAAATCTCTATATGAATATTCTGATAAAAAGGAGGATATACAAGGTATGCAATCCCAAGTGATTGTCCTTGGGTAGTGTAGGTGGGCAAACATCTTTTCTAGCCAAATAAAGGATCTACACAACTCCGATCAGAAGGTTCCAAAGGGAATTATTTGAGGAGGCATTCAACAACAGTGGGGGGCAGATAGCTGCAACATAAAATACTAGGCCTATGCATACAGGACATGTGCATATAAGGAAAAATATGTGGATATAAGGAAAAATATTAACTTACCCATTTCTTCAAAACTCCGCGCCAAGTACGATGCATAGAGGATATGTACATTAGTATTTCTTGATCAGTATTGGCCGTTCGATCCTACCGAAAGATCAACTACAAATTAGAGCTAACATGAGTCATGATAAGAAATTTGATAGATATAATATTGAATTTACAGACTATTACCTCAAGATCTCTAAAAATTGTATCTATTATATCTGTGAAAAGTTTGACAAAATCTTTTTGCCATATTTTACAGTGAAGCTTTGATACAATGTCCATGTGACTAACGAACTGGGCTCCCGACTCTCCAATCCCAGTCTCACCGATCACCTTTACATTCTATCGTTGGCCAGACTCCAATCTCCTATCTGTCAAATCTCTGGAGGGGCCCCGACGTCCATGTCCTCGACCTCAAGCCTGTGAAGAAACTGACCCTACTTAAACATACACAACAAAGACATTGATATTAGATTATAATCAAAATAATATTAATTAATCAATTTTTTAAATTAAACTACATACCTGCTATAGAAGATGTAGAGCCAACTGTCGAGGCTGCAGCTGCAGATCCCTCCGAGGCGGAGTGTGTGAGGAAAGTCTGATGCACAGTAATACGCTGTCTCCGTGGCCTCGAACCACTATACGAGTCACCATCTGAAGCCATTTGTTCAAAATATCATATTAAACTTACAAGTCAAACTTGGAATATATATATATATATAACTAAAGAGATTTGGAAGTTGTAATCACCTAAGCATCAATGTATTTATCGACTCTTACGCTAATATTTTCGACAATGTCAACATCAAATACATCTCCTCTCACATGAACATCAATTAGGGTTTCTTGATATGCTTCTTCAAAATCACCTACATCATCTTCACTTGTTGGAACTTGCATATTATAATAATCTTGAGGCTGTACTCTTACAGGAATAATCCACCCTGGCGTTTTATTGTCATTTACATAGAACAATTGTTCCACCTGACTAGCGAGAGCAAATGGTTCATTTGTGTTGAGTTTAAGATAGGTATTGAGACTGACAATTCCATACTTATCGATCTTGAATCCTCTATCCTTTCTATAGACATCCCACCAATCACACTCAAACAATACAACTCGTTTTTGATGAGTAAAATATATTTCAAGAATATCATTCAGATGTCCATAGTATCCATCACATCTGGATTAAAGTTCTGCAACCACAATAACACCAGACAATTGAGTCAATTTTGTCTCATCTACAGTCTTAGTACGAAACCTGAATCCATTTATTGTGTAACCCGAATGTGAGTACGCAAGTCTCGAAGAAGTTTGTGATAACACTTCGATGTCATCAGTGCAACGAGGATCATTTGCAGCTTTCAATTCTTCAATATATCTTCGAAACCATTTCAGAAAATCTTCCTGCACCCCATTTGAGTTTTCGAACAACTGTTTGTATATTTCAAAAAAATTGATCCATATGTTCAATCTGTCTCAAAATATAAATATGTGCCAAACGAACTTCTTTTTCAGATAGTGTATGAGGTTCAACTTTTCATGCTAGAAAACGTCCAGAAGAATTAAAAATCGATTAGCTTTCATCGTCACTTTGGACTGAAGGACCATCATAATTCCTTTCTTTGCGATTAAAACGAGTGTCAATACTATCCAAATACATGGAACAAAATGAACTCGTTTCTTCAATAAGATACCCTTCTGCGATTGAACCTTTAGAACGTGCCTTATTAAGAACAAAATTTTCAATTTCTTTAAAAATCTTTCTATAGGATACATCCATCGATATTGTACTGGACCAGCATTCGTGCTTCATATGTCAAATGTATTACCAAGTGAATCATGATATCAAAAAAAGATGGTGGAAAAATCTGTTCCATTTTACATAATGTCAGGGCAATGTCTTTTTCCAATTTCAATAGACGTTCAGGCAGAAGAACTTTAGAACAGATTTCCTTAAAGTACATACTCAATTCAGTAATTGGATCAATCACATCTTCATGTGCAATGCCACGGATTGCCAAAGGCAACAAAACTTGCATGTAGACATGACAATCATGGCTTTTCAATCCAGTAAGCTTTCGACCAGTAATATCTACACATCTTGATAGGTTAGATGAATATCCATCTGGGACCTTAATGTTACGCAAGATATCACACACAGTTGATGTCTCTGCTCTATTTAATGTGTACAGTGCTGTAGGTAACTTGCTTCGTAACTGAGGGTCTTTTGGCACATATAATTCTGGTCGTATTCCCCACTCTTCAAGATTCAGTCTAGCTTGACGGTTGTCTTTATTTTTTTTCACCACCAAGCAACATCAATGTGCCCAACAAATTTTCACAGACATTCTTCTATGTGTGCATTAAGTTTATATTGTGCCTGATAAGTAGACTCGACCAGTATGACAGCTCTTTATAAAATATACTTTTCTTCTTCCATCCTTGCAAGTCTTTGATATTCTTTTTTAATGTCTTTCCAAATCTAACAAGACTCAGATTCTGTTGTTGCCTCCACAATTCTAATCCTGTCAATTTTTTTGGTGGCTTACTAAGTGTCTTTCGACCATCAAATTTCTGTTTGTAATTATCTTTCCTCCATCTATGATGTATTGGTAAGAACCGTCTGTGTCCTAAATAACAAAATTTTTTATAATTATGCAGCCATTTTCAATGAGTATTATAATTACATAATAGACATGCAACTTTTCCTTAGAATTGACATATGTAGGAAAGTCATTCAACGTCCATAGAAGAGCATCTCGCATATTGAAATTTTATTTTCTCGAAACATCATACGTTTCAACACCAACATCCCACAACTCTTTCAACTCTTCAATAAGTGCTTGAAGGTATACATCAATGTCATTTCTCAGATCTCTAGGACCAGAAATTAATAATGACATTATCATAAACGTCTGCTTCATGCACATCCATGGCGGCAAGTTATAAGTCAGTACCATCATAGGCCATATACTATAGCTACTACTCAAATTTCCAAATGGATTGAACCCATTACTTGCTAAACCCAGTCTCACATTGCGAGTCTCTGCAGCAAAATTTAGATACTGACTATCAAAATGCATCCATGCCTCAGAATCAGTTGGATGTCGCATCTCCCCATTCTGTTGACGAGTCCGACCATTAGAGTGCCATGTCATCCACTTGGCTGTTTTAGATGACATGAATAACCTTTGCAATCTATCTTTTAACGGAAAATAGCGCAAGACCTTGTTGGGTATTCGTTTGCCAGGTTTCACCTTCTCATTATCAACTTGATTATCTACGTCTTGCACTCTTTCCTTATATCGAGATGCATCACATTGCGGGCATCGATCTTTATCTTTGTATTCCTTCCAAAATAATATACAGTCATTTTTACATGAATCTATCTTCTCATAACCCAACCCCAAATCTTTAATGATCTTTTTGGCTTCATACCATGTTTGGGGTACATTAGCTGCTTGTGGTAATATTTCTTTAATAAATTCCAACAACATATTTATGCATCTCCCGGTCACTTGATTCATTGTCTTAATATGCAGTAGTTTCAAAAGAAATGACAAATTTGAAACCTTCTGACACCCATCAAATAATGGCATTTCAGCATCTTGTAATAATCTATAAAAGTCACTTGCTTTGGAATTTGGCTCATGCTCCTCCACTGAGATGGCAAATTCAGCTTGTTGAAACTTATGCAACATATGTATAGAATCGATATCTAGCTGCTGGTCACTCATCTATACATAGGAGATATCTATCTGTCTTATTTCTACTTGGTGCCCTATTGCCTTCACATAAAAGATGTCAAATGGTGTCTCTCCATGACATACCCAATTGTTATAGTATTTCCAAACTCCATCTACTATAAGATGAGTTTCTATTCGAGTCAACTTTACTCTATTACGACAATTTCGACATGGACACTGTATCAGCTCACTGTATTGACCATGCATGTATCTTGTTCGATCTACATGAAAAGCATACTCCAAAAAAGACTCTACCCCCTTCAGATATCTAGGATCTCCTCGATTATTAACAAGTTCTATCCAAGTCTTATTAGGTCCAGCCATTTCTATATATCCTATAACCATAAATAAAGAATTCAGTAAAAAAATCGGCAGCACCTCCCTTGTATCAAGAGCAAATCCACATGTGTACATCCACCTGTATACATACATTGTCAAATAAAATAGGGTACCTACATCAAATCTTGCCCATCCATGGATATTTTGATCATCTGATGTTCTCCATTATATGTGCTTATGATTGTCTTAAAATTTCGGCAGCATCTCCCCACACTTCTCCAATATACCACTATTATTTACTAAATTTAACTTTGCTCAAAAAATCACTTGTATAAACTACAAGTGAAAAGTTGAGTAGTTAAAATTAGCAAGTATATTGGAGAAGAGTAGGGAGATACCGTCGAAATTTTAAGACAATCATAAACACATACAATGGAGAACATCAGATGATCAAAATATCCACAGATTGTCCAATAGGACAATTCAAGACTTTATGCTCGATATATGTCATTACCATCAAAAGACAGTAAAAACATATATCCTAACAAAAGTCTTGAACGGGCAAAACAGGAAAAAAAGGGTCCATACATTCACACACCACATCCACACATTCATATATATACGCTTGCATCCCGTATTAAAATAAAAGAAGACAATCACATCCTGCAAAAATCACACATTCATATCCATATACTTGCATCTTGTAAAAAATCACACATTCATATCTATATATTTGCATCCTGCAAAAAATCACGCATTCATATCTATACATTTTGGGTATCATAAGACATTACAAAAAAGTGCTTATAGCCTTACTTATCTTACCGGGAATTCTAAACTATGGAAGTTCTTGAAGGAATCTCGCCAGATCTGTACCATATCTTTTGTATATGCATTTCCTTGTTTTAGGACATGATTGACTCTGATTTATTTTCTATTTTTGGGGCTGGACAACATACTAATTGCCCTTCCCTTTGTAACTCTGTATAGCTAATTTTAGATGCCAAAACATCTATATTTGAGCTCTGGGATCCCACGCAGGGAGAGCGGTGTGATACCCAAAACTGTTCCAGTGTTGTCTGCATTTTCCGCCTCTCATGAAGTTGTATCAAATAACTGGTTGCTATGGCACCGTCGCCTAGGACATCCTCATTCGAATAAATTGTTGTTGATGCTAAAACATGGCTTGCTTTCCCACAGTTTGGAAATTCCACGAACCTTTCTTCCTTGTTTTAGTTGTTGCCAAGGAAAGAGCAAGACTCTTCCATTTCATTTGAGTAATCATGAATCTAAATCACCCTTTGAACTTGTGCATTATGATGCATGGGGTTTGGCTCCTATTGTCTCATCTTCCGGCTATAAATACTTTGTGACGTTTATTGATGACTTTAGTCGATTCACTTGGATCTATCTTTTACAAGCAAAATCTGATGTTTTCTCTTGTTTCCAAGCCTTTGTTTCCATGGTCAACACCAAATTTGACAAACATATCAAAACCTTGCGTTCCGACTCAGGGGGAGAATATATGTCAATAAATTTCAATTGTTCCTTCAAGAAAAGGGAATTACATCTCAACGATCTTGTCCACATACCCCACAGCAGAATGGAATTGCCGAGCGCAAAAATAGACATATCCTTGATGTCACCCGCATCATTCTTCTTGATGCTCCTGTTCCTCCCACATTTTGGGATGAAGCTGTCCGCACTGCTGTATATCTCATCAATCGTCAAATTTCAGCAAATTTGGGAAACATCAGTCCCTATTTTAAACTTTTTAATGAGCCACCAAATTACAACATGCTTCATCCCTTTCGCTGTATTTGTTTTGTCCACCTACCAGCTCTTGAATGTCATAAAGTTTCCGCTCAGGCTGCTCGATGTATATTTTTTGGTTATGCAATAAACCAAAAAGGATTTCGCTGTTGCGATCCAGAGGCTAAACGCATTCGGGTCTCTCGTAATGTCATTTTCTTTGATCACCACTTCTTTTATTATCACCATCCTGTCTTATCTCCCAAAGTCTCGTCTGCACTTCTTACTTTATTTGATACAACTTCAGAGGTGGCATCTTCAGACAAATTCAAGAAAGATCTTACGCGCCGGTTTCCATTTAAAGAACCAATAGTCCTTCCGAATGGGATCTTACCTACTTCTGAGGCTGCTGGTCCAGCCAACACCCTCTCCCTTCCTGATGTACCTGATTTGGTACCTGGTCCTATTCATGTACCTATTTCTGTTCGGAGATCTCGCATTTCTCGCCCCCCTGCTCGCTATCACTCTTCCTCACCTTCTACTGAGACATCATTTCTCTCCACTTTATCCACCATTCCCATTCCTAAATCCTATTCCCAGGCAATACAACAAGAGTGTTGGCAGAAGGCTATGACAGAGGAGTTGGATGCTTTGGCCAAAACCAACGCATGGGACCTTGTGCCTTGTCCTCCTAGTATTAAGCCCATTGGATGTAAATGGGTTTACACAGTCAAATTGAAGTCTGATGGGTCATTAGAAAGATATAAAGCTAGATTAGTGGCTCTGGGGAATCACCAAGAATATGTCATCGATTATCAAGACACATTCGCACATGTTGCAAAAATGACTACGGTGTGACTATTGATTGCTTTGGCTACATCAAAATCCTGGCCTATCTTTCAGATGGATGTTAGTAATGCTTTTTTGAATGGATATTTAGTTGAAGAAGTTTTCATGAAACCACCACAGGGGCTTGCTTGTCCTCGCCCAATCTAATTTGCCGCCTAAAGAGATCCCTTTATGGTCTCAAATAGGCGCCCCGGGCCTGGTTTACAAAACTACGTAGCACCATTCAGTAGGCTGGTTTTCAACAGAGTCAGTATGACCCCTCTCTTTCTTTCAGCGATCTGCTCGTGGTGTGGCAGCACTTCTTGTGTATGTTGATGATATATTATTAACAGGAGATGATAATTTTGGGATCCAACATATTAAGGATACTTTACACCGGGCCTTCCAAATGAAAGATCTTGGTTGTCTCAATTATTTTCTAGGTGTTGAGGCACACAGCACACCACATGGCCTCCACTTAAATCAGCATAAGTACCTTGATGATCTAATTTCTCTTGCTCAGTTACAGCATAAGTCCCAGGTTGATACACCTATGGAAGTCAATCTCAAGCTCCAGAGCGAGGAAGGCAACTTACTTGATGATCCTACACATTATCGAAAGCTTGTTGGGAGTCTCATTTATCTCAGCTTTACTCGGCCTGACATTGCGTATGCTGTGAATAATGTCAGCCAATTTATGACCAAACCTCGACACACTCATCTTGCAGCAGTGCATCGTATTATACGATATCTCAAAGGAACTCCTACTCGAGGATTGTTTTTCCCCACAGGATCGTCTCTTTCTTTATCTGCATATGCTGATGCCGATTGGGCTGCTTGTCCTAATACACGACGCTCTATTACTGGCTGGTGTATTTTTTTGGGGCAGAGTTTGATCTCGTGGAAATGCAAAAAGCAAGACCGGGTTTCTCGTTCATTCACTGAGGCTGAATACCGTGCCATGTCTGCTGCTTGTTCTGAAGTTACTTGGTTGCGTGGTTTTCTTTCTGAATTGGGGTTTCCTTGCATGGGTCCTACTCCGATTCATGCAGACAATATTAGTGCCATTCGCATTGCTGAGAATCCCGTCTATCACGAGTGCACCAAGCATATTGAAATAGATTGTCACTATATTAGAGATGTGCTTCAACGCAATATTATTTCTCTTCCACACTTGTCTTCCAAAGATCAAATTGCTGACATCTTCACAAAGGCCTTCAGTTCTGCTCGACATCAATTTCTCAGTGGCAAATTGATGCTATAGGACTTCCCCGCATCAATTTGAGGGGGAGTCTTACCGGGAATTCTAAACTATGGAAGTTCTTGAAGGAATCTCGCCAGATCTGTACCATATCTTTTGTATATTGCATTTCCTTGTTTTAGGACATGATTGACTCTGATTTATTTTCTATTCTTAGGGCTGGACAACATACTAATTGCCCTTCTCTTTGTAACTCTGTATAGCTAATTTTAGATGCCAAAACATCTACATATTTGAGCTCTGGGATCCCACGCAGGGAGAGCGCTGTGATACCCAAAACTGTTCCTGTCAACTTAATCATGTTTTGCTACTTTGCTGTCACTTCCTACTTTGCTGCAAACCTTAAACAACGTGCTTCCATATTCTGGAAACGCATGATTAATATGAGACCTCATATGAAGAAATATGCAAAAATGGTTATTGTTGATGGTTCATCACAATGTTTCCATGACAACTGGACAGGTCTAGGCGCTCTATGTCAGTAAGTGGGAAATCATAGTACATGAGAGTAATTTACTGCAAAGAATCTGAAAATTAATGAGATTCTACTTGCTGCTTATAATAGCGAATAAATTTATAATAAGGTAATTAGCATGCTGTCTAATGATATTGCAAAAGTTCTGCAAAATATGAATATCACAACTAGCTAGTCAAGGTACTAGCTGGATGTCATGGACTCCAGATCCCCACGGGAAATTGTGTGTGTGTGTGTGTGTGTGTGTGTGTGCGCGCCATGGTGTTAAAGGCATTTTGGAAGTGGCCTGCTAGTTGTGTTCTTGGGGTCACTTGAGGAGGAGGCGGTCGACGAGGAGGGGACTGGATCGACCTCGCCAGAGGAGGAGGCGGCCGGCGCGGAGGGGACTGGATCGACCTCGTCGGAGGAGGAGGCAACCGGCGTGGGGGCGACGGGAGCACGAGCGGAGGCCGCCGCCGGCGGAGGCGGCGCGGGTGGGGAGATCGTCGCCGGAGTCGTGAGCTAAGGCGCGGTGGAGATCGCTGCGTGCAGGGGGAAAAGCTGGGTTGGGGACACAGTGGGGTGAAAATGCCAGGTTTGGGGGCACGATGAGTAGAAAAGGGTATATATGTCAGCGGCTAAAAGTCGGTGACATTACTTTAAATTAAATATTACATAATAAAATATGAATATATATATATATTACACATATTTTTATTTATTATATTTTTATTAATATTAAATAATAATATTATTAATATTATATTATCTTTATTTTACTTTATCAATATTCATTTTATGTATTAATAATAAATATGAAAATATCAAATAGAAATAATATATTAATAAAATATATTTAAATATAAATTTTGTATAATCTAAAATGAATGAAAATTTTGAATTTAATTTTTGATTTATGTCAACAGTTAAAAAAGCCGTTGACATAAAAAGGTTACGTAGACGGGATACAGTAGCCGTTGACGTAAGTATTTTTTGTCAGCGGATTTGTCAACGGATGAATAAGTCGTTGATGAAACTGTTTTTTGTCAACAGCTTGTTTAAGTCTTAGACAAATATCTAACTTATATAAACGGGTATGTGTTCCTGTTAACATAAATATCTTTTGTCAGCGGCGTTTATAAGCCCCTGACATAAGTTCATTAAAAAATGTATTCTTTCTTGTTGTGTAACCCAATTAATCTTGAGTTACTATAAAAAGTGCTTTGAAAATGAAATTTTTTTAACCCCAATCAAAATATATTAGGTTGGAGTTAAATCGGATTAGCCATAATTATCCCAACCCACCTAGATTAGGGTTAATCCTTTTCATAATTCCCACTTTACTCTGATCGTGACTTTCTTCCTACTCAGGCACGTCCCTTCTCTTTGCGCAAAACTCCTGTGAGAGGCTCTTGCATCGTCAATCCTTCGTTGTCGACCCTCGCTCTTTCTTCCTCCTCGCACATGCCCTGAGCAATGCTCCTGTGATGGGAAGTTTGATCCTTTTTTATCGAGCCTCGACCCTTCTTCCTCCTTGCTCACTCTCGCTCTCACTGTGAACGCCTCCACAGCAACAATAACACTTGAAACGCTGCAAAGACGGGTAACACTCCATAACCCCTTCTCTTCTCCTTCTTCCTGAAAGAGCTCCAAAACACCCATAGAGAGAGGTCGGTGAGGGGCGGAGATGGTGGAGATGCAGAGGGGTCGACGACATTTCAGCAGTCGCCGGGGGCACTACTATGGAAAACCACGAAGCTAGCTTGAAGGCACAAGAGGTCGGCCCTCTTTCAGCTCTTCTCCTCCTCCTCCATCTCGTCATCTTCTGCAACAATAAGGTCGTGCGATCGTTGCTGTCCACCACCACCACCACCTTCGAAAATGTGTTCGACCACACAGAGGTGGTCGACCCCCATCCTGCCCTGCGAGGACAAGTTCTTTGTCAAGCTCCCCTGCTACGACTTCGCCTGGAGCGACAACAACAGTGCTCGGGTCGGCTGGAACGTCATCGCCATCATGGGGAACAACCTTGGCAGTCTATTCTCTTCAAAAAAGTCCTCCTTCACCCCTCCCTCCTCACACTGTCTGAGGATTTCTCTTATCCATTTATAGTTTGGGAAAAATGGGTTTGTGAACACAAAGACTGTTTGCCTCCAAAGCTGGTTCTTATTTTACCTTTTCTTTCGAAATTTTTAGATGTGTGCTTGTTCTATAATCATTAATGGCTATCAAATGGGAGGTCTGTTGGCTTTTGCCATTTTGCTTGATGGCGATGAGAGTTGTCCCATCCTTGTACGTATATAACTCATTTTGAAGTTCAGGGTTCCTTCCTAGCTGTGTGGGTTTCGATTTCTGTTGAAAAGAGAGTGAGGGTGAACTAAAGGAATAAATGAAAGTTTTGGGGTGGGCTGTGGAGGGAGAAATGTCCCAGTGTATGATCATTATTAGCTTTTCTTTGGACCTTCACATGGGGAAGAAAATCATATTTTAGATTCTTTCTGTAGAGGAGGTGTAAACAAAAGTTTATATTTTGAAGGGTATCACAACCACTACAAGAAAAACTTGATTTGTCAACGATTATATGTCAGAGGCTAACGAAAAATGTTGACATATAATATTTATGTCAACAACCAAGGTGAGCCGTTGACAAATGTAAAGCATATGTCAACGGCTCCATGGAGCCGTTGACAAATGTTAACATATGTCAACGGTTCAAAATAGTCATTGACATATGCTTCACATTTGTCAGCGGATCCAAAACAATCATCGACAAATGTCACATATGTCAACAGTTGAAATTAGTCATTGACATATACTTTACATGGTCAACGACTCCGTATGAGTGTACATATATCAACATCTTCCCATAACCGTTGACATATGCTTGACATTCTCATTATATATGTTAAACATTTGTCAACGATTATTGAGAGCCGTTGACAAATGTAATAGTTGTCAACGAAGTTTTTGAGCCAGTGACAAATAATTGACAAAATGGCGGGAAATCTCCAACCGCCTAGGCACATCTTTACATAATATAAAAAAAATCTACAGACCCACCCCACCCCGGCCCCCTCTCTGCTCTCTCTCCCAAGTTCTCTCTCTTTGCTCTTGCAGCGGCGGCGTCGGCAGATGGCGGCGAGGCGACAGCAAGTCCCCAACGATGCGACGACGACCGCATCCCTGTCGGTGACCACTGTCGCCACCATCACCGCACAATCCCTTCTCTCCAATCTCCCTTGCTCGCTCGCTCTCTATGCAGACGCCTGTTAGCGTGGCGTGGAAAAGCCTCGCGAGGGAGGCGGCCGTCGCCCTCGACGAGGCCGTCGCCATCTCCAGGAGTAGCAGCCACGCACAGATCACGTCCCTCTACATCATCTCCGCGCTGATGTCTTTGTCGTCGTCTTCCTCGTCCCTCCCCAGAGATGCCCTGTCGCGGGCGTAGAGCGCAGACCTGTTGATCCCCATCGCGAACAGGAGGCGGGGGGGGGGGGGGGGGGGGGGGGTGAGAACGGGTTCTTGTCATCTCTTTCTAGTACTAATTCTGAATTATATTCCTATTTGCATCTATGCATGTGTCCCCCGCCGCGTCTAAGAGGCCAGTGGGGCTCGGCGGAGGACACCTTTCCTGCGGTGGGGATTAGAGGGAGGTCTGGCCGGACACATCTCCTGCTTCTCCATAGCCCCACACAAGCCCTCTCCGTCCTCCCCGCCGGCCGGCGGCCCTCCACGTTCCAGTGTTCCCTGGTGCGCCCTCGTCCTGTCTGACGCTTTCATCACTGATGCCGTTGTCATTGCTATTGCTCCTCCTTCCCCGCCTTCAGCTGCAAGCACGAAGCACTCGTCCCCGCCTTTCTTAATCCCTTGCAACTGTACATACGCATGCAAGATGATCACCATTGTGTGTCAACATTACGTCCGTTTCTACTTGGCAACCATGGATTAATGGCGACGAACGAACAAAAACTTAAGACCAAAGAAGCCATCATTAACCCGCACTCAGATTTGGTCGCTCGCGCGCGTTTACGGACCTTGAAGGCGAGGGAGCAGAAGTGGAAGGGGTCAAGGACGGTGCAGCTACAGATCTCGCAGACGTGGACGGGGGACTTGGCTGCCGCGCCGAAGCAAAATGTTGTCTTCCCCTTGGGCAGAGGCCTTTTGTTGAGGAACACTACGCGGGTGCTGTTGATGACGTACGTCTGCACTCCGGTGATGTCCAGCGCTCCCTGCACCTCCGATACCCCCACCACATCATGGTACGACGACCGCCGGATCTTCCCGGTTAGCACCCGACGACCACACCAGCGGCCACAGTTTGAAGGAGGACAAGTACATAAGATCATGCTTTGATCGATTAAGAATTATGGATGGACCAACGGCGTCCATGCACCGAAGGACGCAGACATGGAAACTAAGTACCACATTACTATATGAGAATTAGGAGAGGTAGAACAGAGGAGAAGGAGCCCGACTTGGATGGTTCTGTGGTCAAAGTGGCGGACGGAGCGTAGCAGTAGAGCAGAAACGCGGCAGCCAGAGAGTAGAGGGTCAAAAATTGGGTGGGTTTGAGTTGGCCCAATTTAAACTCAGTTTAGTCCAACACTAAAATAACCCAACCTAAGTCTAACCCAAATTTAATGGATCAAAATAAAACAAACCCATGGTAGTCCATTGAGACCCATTTCGGCCCATCAAGCTAATATATAGATAGATTCACTATTTTAATTTAAACATATTTTAATTTAAAGAGAACTGTTGGTGTGGTGGAAACTGGTTTCTTTATTTAAATATATTTTAATGCATGTGTAGGTATGGTGGTTATTGATAGGTATGGTTGTTATTGATGTCTCTTAGCCCAATAGACTAACCCGAGTCCAACCCATCAAGTGATGGGTTTGACAAATGAGCTTCAAAAGAGATCCATGGGTCATCATATTTTAACCCAATTGAGTCTGGAGTGGACTACCCATTAGGCTTCAAATTAACCCAGCCCATTGACACCCCTAGCCACGAGGTACTCGAGGTAGAACATGTTGCACTTGCCGCGCAGCGCATCGCCATGCGTCACGCAGGTCGAGAAAAAGGGCATTTCCAGTAGAGGTTCCAGCCAGGGTGGAACCAGCTGCATCTCCCCCGCCATCCTCGTCGATCCGTCCACATACGCTGGTGCCCGAACTTTGATCTCCGTCCGAGTATGGTTGTCCCTGCTGCAGGCAATTCGATCAACTACGCAGGATGCCCCCCGCTCTTCCTCTGCAACTTTTCCATCGGGGCCAACGAGTTCGAGCATGATAACATCCAGGTTTGAGTGAGATCCATCGTCGCAGTGACGGTGGACGACGACAACACGATGGGAGAGGGAAGTAGGGGTGGGGGAGAAGGGTTGCAGGGTGGAGGGGGCGACGGGGGATTTTATTTTATTTTTTTTTTAAATAATTTTTTGTCAGCGGCTAAAATAAGCCGCGACAAATTCTTCATTTATCAACATATAAAAGTCGCTCATATATGATCCATATGTCAATGACTTTAATTCATTGAGATATCTCATGTATGTCAGTGGCTTGTAACCATTGACATATGTATCTTATGTCAACGGTTATTGATGACCGTTGATAAATATTAGTCGACAACTCATTTATCAACGTTTGTAAGACCATTGATATATGTCTATGTCAACAGCTATGCGTCTTTTGTCAACGAATATTAGCCTGATATATATCTTTCTTTTTGTAGTGAACGTAAAATTGAATTGTAGAGATACCCAATGGACATGGGAACAACGAGGATAGAAGGGAAGACATGACTGATGCCTTTGCTTAGGATAGTTATGGTTATAATTTACAATGCTAGAATTCAAATCTCGGGATTCCTAGTTTCATTTGTTTCCTTTTTTCTTGGTTTATGTTTGATGAGATTCAGGAAGGGAATTTACTGTGCTGCCGTTATATCTTGCAACTGCTGTAGTTCTTATTGGTTCTTCTGAACTAAACAAAGTGTTCTCATTGAGGGCTACGCAGCTAGAAATCCAAATTGGTATGCAATTTTCGCGGTTTAATACCATCTAAAAGTAGAATTAATTTCCAAAACTGAGTGTTTTCTCAAAGTAACTCTTTTAAAATGATAATGCCATCACCAGTGTCAAATCCATTTGGTTATGGAACAATCCAAAAGCATTATAAAGTTACATAGATATTGCAATTAGCTACATTATGAATTGAGGTGTAAACATGAGTTCCCACATTGAAGTTCCTCATGTGTTTCGTGTTGTTCCACTCAACTGAGACATGGTGTTATGGGATGCCCAGTGACATGGGGGTTTCTTCTATAATTCTTCTACTTGTTGCCATTGGTAGTTTCTTCTGCACATTTTAGTGCTTCATTGATAAGCCACATTCACAATTAACAAATGCAAGTAAGGATATATTTATGCTATTCATAGTAGAATCTGCATCTGTTTATTGTTATGCCTCTTGTTTATAGTAGAATCTGATTATGTTCAAGTATGCAAAGTTGTCTAACTATGAATATTCTTAATATGTATATACATTATCCATACCCCTTTTGCTTCCCTGTTAATGACATGCGTAAACAAGTTTTTTTTCCTTAATAATCCGATCAAGTTTCAAAATTTTCCTTGTTTCATGCAAGACGTGCATTTTGAATTCTCATTTTGTTCTCACTTTTCTTGTGGCGATTGAGTGCTTTGTAAATGGCGGATTGGTTAGCAAAGGAAGCAAGATTGGTTAAGATAGACATGGTGTGGTCTTCGGCGATCCCTTAGGAACTCGTTCAAATTTGTTAGGATAATCGTATATGGAAGTCTCCGTAAAAGGGTAGTCTGTTTTGTGGTTCCTTTAGAAGTTTCTTTTCTCTTGCCGTTTTGTTCGTTTTCCTTGCAACAGGTTTGTTCTATGTTTTGCCTTCCTTTTCCCTGTTGGGTTGGCCCTCTTGGATGTGTTTTTTGTCAGTTTATCTTAGTTTCTCGATCTGTACTGAAATATTTTGTTGTTTTCTGGCTTTTAATGAATTAAGGGTTTTAAATTACAAATAAAAATAAAAATGATATTTTGCATGCTTGACTATGCAGTTTTGTCAAAGATGTGTGTGCGAAGCAAATGCCAATTGGAATCCCTGTAGATTAAAAAGTTTTGATATTGGTTATGTATTTCATAGGCCAATTATGAGCCTTGTTATACATTAAAAAGTTAGTATGTGCATGATGTTCTATAAATTATAAGCCCAGTATTTGCCTCGAAGTTTTTGAAATATCAAAGTTATATAATGTAAATGAAAAGTCGATTGCGAGTGTAAATATATTAATGAAAGGCCGACTGTGAACGTAATGAGTTTTCTATGTTGTGAACATTTTGAATGAAAACAAGGCCGACTGTGAGCCTAATGAGTTTCTTTTGTTCGAAACATAGAATGGCTAGCTCATCAAGGATTGTTTAAAGTGAAAAAGATATGTATGTTTAATGAAATGTTGTCCGTTCTTTCAAAGACAGGTCGTGTGCGTGCCTTTAAATATTCCATTGTTTTTAAGAAATGGCTGCCGGTGTGTACGTCTTTAAATATTCCGTTATTTTTAAGAAATGGCTACCTGTGAGTCATAACAAATTTTGTACATATATTCTCCAATTTGATCAGTCAAGTTTATAGGGGAAAAAATGACGTGAAACAAACAAAATGTTGTTCAGTCATTCCTAGAAAACATAACTATAGTCTATAGAGATACTTTTTTAAGATGAATGAAAGTGTTCTACAATAATAGTTATTTTTAACAATTTTCTTGTAATGTTAAATTGTCAAGCCTGTATTAAAATTGGATGAATTTTAATAAGTGTAAGATGTAGTGCTAAGGTTGGCATTATTTTCTAATTTTATTTTTCACACAAATAATATTCTTATTAATTTCAGTTTCCAAAACTATCAAAATTATCAGACGTACAAAAATTAGGAAAGTATACCTCAGGAGGTCAAAATGAAAAAAAAATCAATATGCATATCCCATGGTGTACTTAGTATTAACTAGACGGTTTGTATATTTAGTGTTCGCATTTTATTGTAATTTACTTTTTAATATATGGTATTTAAATGGAATGTTGGCGTCTTATTGTACGTTACTGACTACTTTAAAGAACGTCCTTACCTATAAAAATTTGAAAAGTAGCTTCATATAATTCAATTAACGATTAATATGATATACGATAATCTAATTAGATAGCCACAGTTAAGTCATGAAGCTAATGTCTAGCATCCTAATAAATGTATCCAGGTTTAAAGAAATTTGATAGATAGTAGCACATGATACAATAAAAAGTACTAAAAAAATGGTATAAGATATAAAATAAGGGCATTTTAGGTATTGCAATATATATAAGAAGGGAACGGTTAACTCTTTTTTTCCTATCAAAACATAAAATTAAAAAATAGGTTAACCCAATCTACACAAAGAGTTAACTCTCATGTTACCAAAGTAAAAGCCTATTTAATCCGTCATAAAATTAGTCCTAAAGTTAAATTTGATTAACTACAATCCTTTTCCGAAAAGGTACTAAATGTCTTATTAGAGTTTCCTGCTCATTCACCTTCGAAGGCAACGTGAGAAGAGCGACGGGGGACAGCCACTGCCGCAGACTAAGTGGGTGGCGATCCAATGTCATAAAAAACGGGGAAGCAAGCAAAGGGATACATGAGGCCATTGTTTACCTTACCATAGGGAGCCAGGCAAAATGCTCTGTTTGTTTAGCCGGTTATTAATTTAGCCAATCATTAATTTAAAAGGCTATTAGTGGACACAATTTTTAAAGAGGGGGGAAGGAAAGTGGGGTCATTGTTTACACTAGAAAAGATTTTGTCGAGTCCACTCCTACTTTTGTTTGATCTGGGCTGAGGAGAGAGGTGTGACAACTTCAGTGCTACACGATCGTGCAAAAGTAGAGGTAAATATCTCACCATTCATTATACTGAAATTCAAATTTTGAATTTAATAGATGGCTATTGTTCTTGACATAAAATGACATTTTGTAGTGGATGCTAATTATAAGATAGTCTAAAAATCTCATTAACATGGCACTATCTATTTGTTCTTACTCATATATGCATCAACATGTTTCGTAGTGCATGGCATAAACAAATTCATAATATCTTTCATCACTTCAATTATAAAGTTTCATAAAAAATGGCAACGAAAATATGTGAAAGTAGCTGCGTGAATTTAATACTCAAAGTTTCTTTAATTGAAATTAAAAGAGAGAGAAAGGTTGAAACATAGATAAAGTAAGAAAGACAATAAGATAAGACAGAGAGGAGAAGACGACACTTACAAGTATTGGAAGAGTAAAGAATGAAACAATGCCACAATAAGGAAAGTGCAAAACATAATGTTGTATGTCCAGGGAATCTTGGTGACCCAAACCATGAAGTCCAATTATCAACTAGGCTCAACCACCGATGGCCCAATTATTAAATAGGACCCACTTGGTGTGAGGCCCTGATATGTTTTTACATGCTTGCTATTGTATATGTTGTTGTTTGAGACTGTTCTGATTAGGTCAACCAGACGGAAACAAACACACTGTTGAGGTGTGTTAACGGCAACATTGAGTGCCATTAACATCAAGTCAATGATAGTCTGAGTTGTCATTTACTTGATACTAGTTTAATTGATTTCCGGATTTCTAAAGTAGACAACACAATCGATTGTCGCCAACTTTAGATTCGATGACTACCTATGTTGATGTCTAATTTCTTACGTTTGAGCTTTTTATTTTGATTGCAATTCTGATTTCTTCGTAAAGATATGTATGCCAAGTCTAGTCATTTTAGGAGTGAATTACTACCTTATGAAGGACTCAAACCCCTATATATATAGAGTGAATCATGTAGAGAGGATCATTTGGCACTCTAGGGCACTACAAGGAAAATTGGAGATAGTGACCGACCACATCGGTCGCTAATCTGTCACAATTCAGTCACAACAAAACACAGTGACCGAATTGCAATTGATCAACAACCGATTAATTTGATCGCAACATTCTGGTCGCTATATTACGACCAAGGATAATCGGTCGCAATGTCGCAATATCAGTCGCAAATTGTGACCGATTAATATCCAGTGCAATTTCGATAGCATCACATCAACGACTAATTAGCGACTAACTTTATGCGGTCGATGTGGTTAGCGACTGCTAATTATGGTGGCTAATTAGTCGTTGATGTTAGCCACTGAAATTGTGACCGATATTAACTGGTCGCTAATCAGTCACTAATTACATAATACTTTTTTTTTATAAATAAACATAAATGACAAGAAATCAAATGATAAATGACAATAAACCACACAAGCCACAATACATTCATCACACAATCACAATATCCCCTCACACAAGCCACTAGAAACATCTACACAAACCCATCAAACATCCATCACATAAATCACAACATTCATCACACAAACAAAAATAAATCATAAAACACAATACACACCCATCACAAAATCACAAATCCTCTGCGTAACTTGACATGTTGATATTTTGCTAAATCAAAAGCATTTGTCAATTTACTGCCTTGGTGTGTCGTCATATGCTCTTCAAGGTGTCGACACATGTGTTGTGTCCAGTAAACTGGAATGTGATATTCATACAGTTGTGTCGACACACTCCTATCATGGTGTCGACACATGATTGGTTTCCAGTGAACTATTCTTCATGAAATGAATGAGTGTGTCAACACATACCATGAGTGTCTCGACATGAGCTGATTTTTGAAACAATGCATGAGTTGTTTGCAATGTTTTTTCAGAGGATGTGTCGACCCAGTCTCTTCGTGTGTCGACACACTTCAGCACATATGAGATGCTTTGAACAAGTAAAAAACAAATAATCCCTATAATCTTCATATTGTTTGATAAACTCAAGACTGTCATCATGGTAAAACAAAAGATAAGTTACTGGTTGACAGTTGAATCTGTCAGAGTTGGTCGACAGACAAATCTTGATCTATCAACAGATGGTCTGTTCTCATTAATTCCAAGTCTCTAGAAGAATGGCACTAAAAAAATCTATCCACATACAAGGATGCTGCTATCAAGAGATGGATATGAAGAATGTGCATATACCAAGTCTCTGGAAGCAAATCTGATGGAAGTGGTCGATAGATGAAATGAAAGTGTCGACAGATTGTCTTGTCCATATCGATTGGTTAGTGTTTTACTCATCAATCAGTTTCTAGTTCCATCCTATCGATTGGTGACTAATTCACATTGATTGGTCAATCATTTGCTCAAGAATCGATTGCCTTAAGCTTCATATTGATTGGTGACCATCCTATCAATTGGTGACCAACTTACACATATTAGTTAATGTTTCATATGAATGGCTTCACATCATATCGATTGAAGAATATAATTGTCTTTTTCTTGAATTCTTAAAGATGTTATCGGTGGAGGACATCATGTGACCGACACATGATTCATTTAAGGTGCTTGGGGTACACGAAACCCTAGGTACGAGGTTGGATATGTGGGCAATAAATATGTCCCTGTCCTATCTGCTAAAGAGTAAGCCAAAAGAGCATGAAAAGAAGAACAACCGCCCCCAGGAGAACAAGAGCAATAAAGTAGCAAAGCAACAGAATAGTATAGCAGCAGTGGAAGTAGAAGAAGAAGATTGAGCAAAGCAAGTCTGAGAAGGAAGAGCAGGAGAGCTTGAAGAGCAGAAGAAGAGAAGTCTTTGACAAGAGGAGAATTCATATAGAATTCTCATTTGAGCTTAATTGTTTTGAGTTGCAAATTGTATAATCTGCGCATGTGTTCTACATAGACTACCTATTTGCTTTATTGTGAATTGTGATCTGTGCATGTGTTCTATGCAGGTTACATACTCACATCAACGAGTTGTATGGATCAGATCGGTGCTAGAGGATCCGGTTCTATTTGTACTTGATCTGGTGATGTTTTGAGCCGTCGTGCTCAGGTGTCTCTAAGATGTCGTGCTTAGGTGTTTTGAGTCGTCGTGCTCAAGTGCTTTGACTCGTCATGCTCAAAGGTGTGTTGGAGCCGTCGTGCTTCAGTGTGTCTATTGTACAAAGGTTTTGAGTAGTGTGCCTTACTGTCTGAGGGGTGGACGTAGGAGTCACTGAAGGTGATTTTTTAACCATCTAAAAACTCTTGTGCATTGTGGTTTGAATTATAGTTTGATCTTGTGTTGCTCTAAATGCATGCATAGGGATTTCAGATACACACTATTGTCAACTTCATCACACACTGTCTAACAAATAAAGTGTCTCACACATTTTAATCACTTAATTGCATCAAATTTGTGGGGTTTTGATTAAATAGTACTTTAATTTGAAGTAATGTTTAAATTGATTTGAGTTGTTTAATTCCACTGCGTTTGGGGATAGATCTATTCAACCCCCCTTCTAGATCTATTCACCTTATACTTTCGATCCAACAGTCACTTCAGTTGTTTGGGGCTTGGTGATCATGATATATTTCGTAAGCGACTTCACGAACTACATGCCATCGCTCCTCTGTCCAACCCAGTAGCATTTCTTGTGTTGCTACAAGCCAATCTAGCAATTCTTGAACTGCATTGACGCATTCAAGAACTTAAGCTGCGGCTTCCGATCGTCCATAACTGGCTTGTAACCCAATCCCATATCACCGAGTGGAGAGCTCTCTAGTCACTGCTATACTCTTCCTCATCGACCCTCCATGCTTGCAAAATTTCAAGCAATCTGTCTCTAGAGTGTCCAACCATTATGCTGAAATAAACAAACATGAGAATTTAAATAAATTACTTCTGTAATGTCTCCCGGGTTATCACACAATCCCATTGGCTCTAACCCACCTCACAGGTCATTTACAGGACTTTAGGTAATCACCTTACGATAGACTACCTGCCAAACTATTGCTCTGATACCACTCAATCTATGACGCCCCGAGTGCAGTAGATAACCCGGATGTACACAAATATCAATCGATCGAGCTAAAAAGCACGCAGGTAAATGGAAACACAATATTACATTTACATGTAGTAGTCTTATGTCACACAATCAGAGTCCTTTGCACTTTGTAGTTACCAAGTCTTTATACAACAAGAGGCAAAAAAAAAAAAGAAAGGAAAAGCAGAAAAGTGGGTTTCTCTAGTCTACTACTCAACCCCGTGCTCGTCCTCTTCCATACCCGTCTCCTTAGAACCTGAAAGGATGTTGTAACCACATTATGAGCTAATAGCCCAGTAGGTAAGTTCACAATCCCCAGGGTTCAAGTGATTTCTATGTTAAAAATGGTACACATACCTGATGAATAAGAATGTAGGAATTTGACATGGCAATTAGAGTGTATGACAAGTTTAATTAAAACATCTAGAAGCATACACTGCAAGAATGTAATAATAACCATCTTGAGTAAGTAATGTCAAGGTAAGAGATTATGTTAGAAAAAGAATCAGGCACGACAATTTAATAAGAATAAGTCGTTACGAAGCAAAGGTTTCCATATATCAAATAAACTAGATATTGAGTGCAAAGCACTCACATGAATGTTATCAGATGCATGATGTCTAGTAAATTTAACTTGTTATCTAAGTGCAATGCCACACCAGATCATTCACACTCCCATTGGCATATGTACTTTCAGGTGCTCCTCCTTAGACTAGGTCAGGGCCCTTAAATTAGCTCATTCTGGCGTTGTAATTCCATGAGAGATCCAAAAATCCCAAATTCTAGACATTGCAAGTGAATTTCTCAAGGAAGAGACATGTAAGAGTTGATCCATGAAAACTTTATAAATCATTTTTTAGAAGAGTAAATAACTCAATAGTCATTTCAAGTAAATATGGAATTTAATATACCAGGGTTCCTGTAAGAGTTGCTTGAAGAAAAAGATCTAGTTAATACAGTGTATCGACCTGTTGATGAGGGTAGGTCGACCTAGAGACAGCATAGGTCGACCTGGAAACAAGGGTAGGTCGACCTGAGTGCAAGAGTGTGTCTACCTGTGTTGTGAGTACTGCTTAGGTAGGTCAACGTGCTGAAGAGGGTGGGTCGACCTGACTAAGGTCACAGGTTGACTACCAAGGGGGGGTGTCGACCTACTGATCAAAGTAGGTTGACCCTAACAGTATTTTAACCTTCTATGTATTCCCTACTAGAAGGCAAAGTTGGTGTGAAACATTCTCAATAATCCATATAAGTTTTACAAAACCATGCTAGAAAAATATTGTGGTCTAAGTGGAGGCGTCGTACTTTCCGACTCGTACTTTTCTTAGTAGTTGTGGTTACTTCTGTACGTTCTGTTAGTAGTCGTTGATTTATACTGGATTATGTTTATAATTATGTAATAGATGTGGTAGCCCAATAAGATTGTGGTTAGGGCTCTGCGGTGTCTTGAGAATGTGGTTCATGGTGCTTCATAATTAGCTAGTGTTACTGTTTAGTTATTTTTAATTATGGTCCTTCTTGTGCTGGTTGGATTCATGAGATGAATCTTGTTTGTTATGCTACTTTCCTATTACTCATGTTACTTCCTTAAATTGTTATAGTTGCACTTGTCACTTGTGGTTACTCGTGGGTTTTGTGTGTTGTGTTGAGGATTTTTCCTACTAAGTCGGTGACTTGTGAGGCTCACACCCCTACCGGCTCTTTTCAGGGGTTTAGCAGTGAGTGTGGTTCACGAAGGCGGAGTTTTACCACCAGCAGTTGTGTGAGCTAAGACTCTTGTTGTACACCTTGGGGTGTGCTATGCCCCATGTAGTTGTACTTTTTTTTCTTTAGATATGTAATAAAGGATTGAGACAATGTAATTTTATAAATGTGTATAAGAGCATATACTTTATCATGTATTTTATATAATGTGGTTGTATTTTATATTCTTACTAGATATGCGTGTGTGATATCCCTTGCGAGACTTTGATCTGTTCGCGGGAGGGGGGTCTTGATATGAACCCTTTTTGGGCATAAATATCTAGGGTAGCTACAGTTGGTATCAGAACATAATTTAGTTAGAATATGGAGAGATATTAAGATTACAATATCCCAAAATATGATTTAATGTCCACTACTGGTAGTAAGTCCACAAGTTTTTGTATAAGTTTTTGGATATATGTGTTATGTGTAATGTGTGTTTGTGCTACTATTTATGGAATCAGAATGAGGAACAGTGGTGATGTTGTCAAATAGTTAGCTTAGTCAGTGGGAACAGTAGTGCAGTAGTACAATGTGAATTTTTCAGTTATATAAGAGGTATTTGATATGGATATAGCAATGTGCTGATGTTATTGTGAAAGTACGTATTGCTAGTTATCAGTAAGTGGTTATAGAGGATTGAAAAGAGTGGTAAAGCAGAGATATGTAATGTGTGTGTAAGCAGTGTTAGCAGGTATCAGTAAGAGGTTTGGATGAAGTAGTAATGTAGAGTTAACTAAAATGATGTGTCAGTATGCAAGGAAACAGTGATAGTAGAGTTGAGAAAGGTATTGTTGCTAGAAAGATGTGTCTGCATCAGAAAGCTTTATACATGGTTGATAAGAATGTATGCAAATTTAAGAAATATGTTAATACCAAAGAAATGCGTTAGTGTTAGAAACTTTTGCGTAAGGATGGTAAGGGGATATGCTGATGTATGTATATAGTGAGAAAGGAAGCCAATGAAATAGTTTGTTGGGCTGTGATTATAGGAAGTTTCAGAGGTTAAGTATTCAGTAAACATATTAAGGTTTGTAGGTAATAAGTGGAATGGTTGTAAAGATTGAAATATTAGAAGATGGTTAATGATAATTGGCAGTGAGATGTAGCATGTAATAATGGTTGAGGTATGACATCAAATTGTGTTTTAGATGAAAAAAAAGGGTTATGTTAGATAAAGCAAGCTAAAGTATTGTCATGAATAGTATGATTTCAAAAATGTATGATTTAAGATTTGTTGTCAAAGATGATAAGGCAGGAAGAGAAAAGTTAGTTCAAAAATTGATAAATTATGTTAGTTCTAGTGAAAACGAGGAAAGAGGTGCTAGAAAAATGAGAGTTGTAGATAAGGTTAATGGAGTTTATGTTTGCTTAAGGGAATATTACTATTAGTGATCATTTCGCAGTGGCAGTGTTTTCAGTGTTCAGAGTAAAGCAAGTATAGCAGAATGGATTGAAAGATAGATGCAGTGATGGATGTGTATTAATGAGGATTTCAGATTTTGTGAAATTTAGGCAGTTTTAATGGAAATAAAGATTTCAGATTTTTGCATGCTCACTTTTTAATAAAGGTAAACTGTCAGTAGATAACAGTCCGATAGTGCACATTGTGAAGCAGTGGTAGTTAGTGCAGAAAAAGAAAGAGCATGTTATTTTTTATAGAGAATTAAGTAGTTGATCTTCAAGATTATTAGTGATTCAGTGAAAGGTGCATGTTGTTGGGATATGTCCAACTATCCCGGAACCAGATAATGGCGAGCAAAATAATGGGATAACTCCAAGTAGTTGGAGATAATTAAGAGATAATTTCGACATTATCTCCTGGGAGGCAATTATGGGGCGGAGGTGCAAATCTGAAGGGAGCCTCCTATATATGCATGGGGTACTTACCATGTTGTGAACACATCGTGAACTTGATCTGCACCGGAGCCCCAAACCCCTCTTCCTCTCCGTCAGTTTCCCACATTGGTATTAGAGCGAGAAAGATCCCTGCGTCGCGCTCTTGCGAGCCCTTGTCGATCGCACGCCTCCGCCGCCGTGCTCTGCCGCTCGCCGGTGTGCCGCTCTGCCTCGTCTGCTCCGCCTCGCCGACGCTCGCCCCCAGTCACGTCCGCCGCCGCCGCCGCGCTCCTGCACGCTTCACGTGCCGCTAGCGCGCCATCTTCGTCCGCTGCGTGGACTGCCCTGCACGTTGGCCTGTTGACGACCGCAACGCCCTTCGGATTGCCCCCGTACGCGCACTGCTGCTGCTGCCGTCGCCGTTGCACTGCTGCTACTTGCGCGTACCTGCCGCCGCCAGGCTGCTCTCCCTACGTCCGTCGCCGCTGCTGCTACTGCTCGCACCTGCTCGCCATTGCACCGACCCCCGTCGCCGTTCGCCTCGGTCTCATCCGCCTCTGCCACAGCAACGTGTAACTTGACCGCCGTCGCGTGTCACTGCCGCGCACCTCCGTGCTGTTCGCCGGTGCGCCATCTCGCCGTCTGCTCCCCGCTCGCGCGCCATCCCCACCGCCGACGTTCCTTCCCCGCGGACCTCTGCCTTTCCCCTGCCGAAAGAGGCTTTTCCATCTTCGTTTCCTGCAAAAGGTAGGTGGTCAAAACCTTATTTAATGAAATAAAGCAACTCCTGTTTCCCGAAGCAGAGAAAGGGGGCAAGTCCATCGTGCAGTTAACAAAACTATCTTAGTTTAATAGAAATATTGTTTCTATATTTTTTGTCCATCTCGGGTTACTTAAACAAGTTATATTTTATTTTAATATCCTGTTTTAGGAGTTCACAGAAATACAGATCTTATAAAAAAAAATTTTGTATACATATTCTGTTTAAATATCACTGTTACATATTTCATCCTGTGTTTGCATGTATACCCTCATCCAGAACTTCAAGAATTTGCATTTGTAGACCTGTCATTTAAAGAAACATCATATTAGACACAAAATTGTATATATACTCCTATTTTTTCATGCTGAAAATGTAACATTGCATTATAGTCAATTTAATGCATATATATACTCTATCCATGCTTATTTGATCATTGTTGCATAGTCATAAGTTTTATTCCATATTGTCACATTTCAACATAAATAAAATTGTAATTATTTAGAATTGCATCTTAAAATAAATAAACAAGATAGAACAAAATGATGACCATTCACAAAAAGATGTTGAAATTAATCAAGATGATCAGCAACTTATTTTTATGATCTTCATATTTGTGATCAAATCAAATTATTTATTTTTCAGAATTATTCTAGTTCTAATGGCTAGTAAGCTTGTTGCTACGGAATTGGCAAAACTTGACAAGTTAAATGGAACCAACTGTGACATGTGGCACCGGAAAATTAGATACGGACTTATCCATGACAACATTGAATATATCATTGATACCACTGTCCCGGAACTTAATGATGATTCCACTAAAGTGGAAAAAAAAAAAGAGGGATCAATGGTTGTTAGATGATAAAAAGGCAAGAAGTTTCATGCTCATGTTCATGGAGGACAACTTGATAAAGTTCTTTGAAACTTATAAGACCTCTAATGAATTGTGGAAAGCAATCAAGGAGAAGTATGACACCAAGACTGAGGTGAATACTCAACTCCTTTTGCATCGTTACAATACATGTAAGATGCAGGAAGGCGATAGTGTGATTGAGCATGTGAAAAAAATGATTGTCATGGCTAAGGACTTATCTACTGTTGGAACTGAAATTCCCAGAAAAATGCAAGTGGCAACTATATTGAATAGTTTGTCGGCATCACTTGACATGGCAGCCACAACATTGAGAATGAGTGGTTCTACTTTAACTGTCACGGACTTGCCAACTAGGTTAGCAATTGAGCAGGACATACTGGCTAGAAGGAAGGAACTAGAGGTGAATCTAGAAGAGGCAAATGTTGCTCACCGGAAGCCTTCAGATCAGAATCGCCCCATTAAAGCAAACAAGGCCCAATTCAAGCCCAACAAACCCAAGGAAAGGGAAAGAAAGTTCCTCGTGGTACTTGCTACACTTGTGGGAAATTTGGCCACTTTAAGTCAAATTGTCCCCAAAAGCAAGAGAACAAGGGTGGACACAAACACCCAGAACAAGGAGGAACAAGCAAAAGGGAATTTGTTGGTGTTATTGAATGCAATGATGCAATGGCAGACACTAATGACTGGTGGATCGATTCTGGTGCAACTCGTCACATTGCGAAGATGAAGAAAGGGTTGGTGGAGTTAAACAAGCTCAAAGCAGGAGAACAGAGGATCTACATGGGCAACAACACCTACCTGGACGTGGAAGGTGTTGGGACATATCGCCTAGAACTTGCAGATAGCGTCATGGTGCTTAAAGATGTCTTCTATGCACCTGGTATTAGGCGCAATTTGATCTCTGTTCCTGCACTGATGAAGAACGGCCTCGAAATACGATTCTACAATAAAAGAGTGTCAATTGGAAATGATGGAAAAGTCTTTCCTATGGGAAAGTTTATCCCGGAACATGATCTATTTTGTATCCCTGTAATTGACAATGAAAAAATGAGATAGAAGTTTCTGAGTATTCTTTGTGTGCTTTGTCGGAATGTGATCTACGACATTTTAGATTGGGACATCCTAGTAAATCTAAAATGGAACAAATGATAAAGATGAATCTATTACCGGGTTTGACTAAGGTGGACTTAACACCTTGTGAACATTGTCTAGTCGGAAAAATGACTAAGAAACCTTTCTCGGTAGGACATAGATCGCAAGAATTGTTAGAGTTGGTCCACTCAGATATTTGTGGCCCTCTAAGTACAAAGACCTACAACAACAAGGAATATTTTATAACTTTCATAGATGATTATTCTAGGTTTGCCTATGTCTACTTGATTTCTAGAAAGTTTGAGGCATTAGATTGCTTTAAGAAATATAGAATGGAAGTAGAAAGGCAACTTGGAAGGAATATTAATGTGTTAAGAACTGATAGAGGTAGGGAATACAACTCAAAGGAATTTGAGGTATATTGCCAAGAGCATGGAATAAAAAGGTGTGTCACCATGCCTTACACGCCGCAACAGAATGGTGTGGCAGAAAGAAAGAATAGAACATTGATGAATGTTGTTAGATGTATGCTATCACATTCATGTCTCCCTAGGAAATTTTGGGGAGAGGCATTGCTCACGGCAAATTATACTTCAATAGAATTCCCACCAAGTCTATTGAAAGTACACCTTATGAACTTTGGAATGGGAGGAAGACAGATTTGAGTACGTCATCTCAAGAAATGGGGATCAATAGCCCATGTTCTCATTCCAAATCAACTTAGAGATAAGTTGGAGTTCAGAACATTAAAGTGCAAATTCATAGGATATTGTGATAAGTCATTTGGCTATAAATTTTTCCATAATGAAAAAGGGGATCATTGAATATAGAGATGCTACATTTCTAGAAAATGTAGAGGGAGAGGAACCTCAACAAGAGTTGAAAGAACCTCTAATTGTAATAGATGATGACTATTACAATGATATCTCTAGAAATGATCCAGAAATTGAGGATGAATCTCAACCTATTATGGAAAATGAACAAATACGTATGAATGAAATGCAAAATGAACTACCTGCAATTGGCAACAAGAGACCTAGAACTCCACCAGCATGGATGGATGATTATCACTTGTATTCTTGTGAGCCTTCGTGTCTATCAGTAGACATAAATGAGGATAATCACATAGATCCCATGAATTATATTGATGCAATGAGATCTCATGATTCTTATCTATGGCGGATAGCCATGGAAGAAGAAATTGATTCCATTAAAGGAATAATGTATGGGAACTATGTGAATTACCCAAGAATAGAAAGGCTATAAGATGCAAGTGGGTGTTTAAGAAAAAGCTTCGAGCTGATGGGTCCATTGATAAATTCAAGGCCCGGTTAGTTGCCAAAGATATAATCAGAAAGCAGGTATAGATTTTAAAAAAACTTATTCCCCTGTGGCTAAGTTTGCATCTATAAGGATGATTTTACCATTGTAGCTCATCTTGACTTGGAACTTTTCCAAATGGATGTCAAGACTGCTTTCCTCAACGGAGAGTTGGAGGAAGATATATACATGCTACAGCCTGAGGGATTTCAGGTAGATGGACAGGAGGATAAAGTTTGTAAATTAAAGAAATCACTTTATGGATTAAAGCAGTCTTCTAGACAATGATATCTCAAATTTCATGATGTGGTTATCCAACTCGGGTTTGTGCCAAATAAGTTGGACAATTGTGCATATGTCATGAAGAGCGGGAGCAAGTATGCCATTTTATCCTTGTATGTGGATGATATTTTGCTCACCGAGAATGACATGGAAATGTTGAATAACATCAAATCTGAGCTCAGTGGGAAATTTGAGATGAAGGACATGGGTGAGGCATCATATGTCCTTGGAATACATATCCTGAGGGATAGGAAGTCTAGAATGTTAAGTATTAATCAAGAAAAGTACTTGAGTTCAGTACTTAAAAGATTTGGAATGCAGAATAGCAATCCGGCACCCACACTGTTAGTCCATGGTAAACGGTTGTGTAAAAAACAATGCCCTGGAGAAGGGCAAAGCGCGCTTAATGTTCCATATGCACAAGCAATTGGAAGCTTGATGTATGCTATGCTACTAGGCCTGACATAGCATATGCAGTAAGCTTAGTCAGCAGATATCAAAGTAATCCTGGTCTAGCACATTGGGAAGCTGTTAAGAGGATTATGAAATATCTAAAAGGTACTTTGCACCATAAACTAATTTATCAAGTTGATATGCTTGAGATACTAGGGTACTCCGATGCTGACTTCAGAGGTGATAAAGATGATGGAAAGTCCACTTCGGGACACTTGTTCATCTTTGGTGGTGCTGCTGTTTCTTGGAGTAGCAAGAAACAAGGTTGTGTTGCAAGATACACACAAGAAGCTGAGTACATTGCTGTTAACATGGCTACTACTCACGCAGACTGGATAAGACGATTTCTTAAAGATATGGATCTCAATTTGGTAGAAGGGCCAATTGAGATGTACTGTGATAATCAAGCAGCAATAAGTCTGATCAACAGTGGAGCAAATAGCTCTAAAGGAAAACATATAGAGATACAATATCATTACATTCGTGATATTGTACAGAAAGGGGAAATAGAATGATTGCCGATCCTTTAACAAAGTGATAATCAAGCAGCAATAAGTCTGATCAACAGTTGAATGGCTTGTAGCGCCACAAGTGATATGATTGCCGATCCTTTACAAAGGGCATTGCGGCAGAGAATTCATCAAACATGTTGGTTTGATGGGACTTAGAAATATATAAGTCAAAGAAAATTTCATGAATAATGAAATTGTGATATCTCATGAATAATGAGAGTGTATCGGAAAAGAATATTATTTAAAGTAATGTTATATATCTCATGGATAGTGGGAGTATATAAGAATGTGTTTTACATCTCACAGACAGTGGGAGTGTATCAAGAACTTATCGGTATAATTGGCCAAGTGGGAGATGTTGGGATATGTCCAACTATCCCGGAACCAGATAATGGCGAGCCAAATAATGGGATAACTCTAAGTAGTTGGAGATAATAAGAGATAATTTCGGCATTATCTCCTGGGAGGCAGTTATTGTGAGGATCTACTACGACCCGAGATCAAAGAAATGCAGCGGAAAATGAGATTTAAATTTTGATCTCGATCCGTTTTGCTGGACACAGATCTGACTATCGGATAGTCGAAATCACCTTGCGCGGAATCGGATCCGCGTTCGTACGACTGCGAGGAGGTGGCGCTACAAGCCGTTCAACTGTCCGGCCTCCAGCGGTGTCCACGCGATCTTCCTCGCAACGATCCACGCCCGCTCCCTCGTGCCCGTCCACACTCGCTCCCTCGAGTTCTGCAACGCTCAAAGACTGAGCTTGGATCCGCGCCGATCTCCGCGACATGTGACGCAAGAGAGAGGGAGAGAGAGAGAGAAAGGGGGGCGGCCCTGGGGAAACCCTGATGCTTGGCCAGGGTTCTCCCATCACGTCATTATATAAAGATTGCGATTTTCATAAAAACCCCTGATCTTTATATAATTAGACCGTCGTATGAAAACCTTATGCGTGTGACCCTCTAGGCCCAAGTACCAATCCAGTTAATGGCCCAATAAATTAGTAACTCTTACTAACTTAATTAATTAGTTAATATCTCAGATTATCTAATTAATAATCTGAATCAACTTTATCTAGTCGACTAAGCTGGGTCTCCGAACACGTTGGGTGCCAAGCAACACCACATGAACCTGGAAGGTATTGGGGTTCTGCAACCCTCACAAGGAACCTTTCCGTCATCAGTTACCGTGTAGATATAATCTCTCATTTGCACAGTACTCTTGAACAACTTAGGATATGGTATACTGTCAAATCCTAACTTGTTGTTCCACTGGGACTCGATGCTTTAGATTAATATAAAAAACTCCCTTTTGATATTTTGTTTGCCTTGGCCAGGGACTCCATTGCATCGTTCCCTTGAGTATTCTCCCTTGTGTACCGAGGGCAAATGATCCCTTATTGACCACTCAATCCCCTTCGAAGGTCTTCCGCTATGTCCGAACATTGACTGTTTGGAATCTCTTGAATAGAGATTCGTAGGTCAAGCTCAAAACACAGAAGTCCACCAACAAGGTGTCTTTGGTGTCTCAGGTCTAAAGATCATCTACACTACTGTGACAATTGAATCTTTCTGGTTGACAGTTGGTACAATTCCATCCAGTGATTCTATCGGATCAGTTCAATGAACCCTTTCTCTAAAGAGCACCTATTGTTTCTCCTTAGTGTCTCCACACACATGACTATGAGATCAGTCATCCTCATCATATGAGCAGGAGTAAACAATACTATTCTATCCGGATATCTGATGTCCTTCTCAGGTATCCACCGAATAGGAACATTAGAATATGTGTTTATTAAGTGAGTAGTCTCATTAGTATGATCACACATCATAGTCTACCCACTATTGCACATGTTCATGGACTTTATTATAATACCAACATAGTAAAATAATAAATAAAAGCCATTTTATGAATAACTGAACAAAAGATACAATATGAGATTGGCTTGTTGTCCACCTAAGACTAACAATCTCCCACTTGGACTAAAGCCAATCACCTTTATGCATTAAGCCCATAGCTGTCAGGTGACGCTCAAACACAATTTGAGCTAAAGGCTTTGTTAGTGGATCTGCTACATTGTCAGCTGATGGAACCTTTCCACCACTACATCTCCTCTGGCAATTATCTCTCTAATCAGATGAAAGCGCCTCAGAATGTGCTTAGACTTCTGATGAGACCGCGGCTCTTTCGCTTGTGCAATAGCCATTGTTGTCACACAACAGTGGGATAGGATCTAAAATAGAAGGAACGACGCCAAGATCGGTGATGAACTTCTTCAACCACACTGCTTCCTTGGCGGCTTCAGCTGCAGCAATATACTCAGCTTCGGTCGTCGAATCTGCAGTTGTTTCCTGCTTGGAACTTTTCCAGCAAACTGCACCTCCGTTTAGAGTAAAAATAAATTCAGATGTAGACTTGCTATCATCTGGATCTGACTGAAAACTCGAGTCAGTAAAGCCCCCGAGTTTCAGTTCACCTCCTCCATAAACCAGAAATGTATCCTTAGTCCTTCTCAAGTATCTTAGGATACACTTCACAGCCATCCAGTGCTCTTGACCTGGATTAGCCTGAAATCTGCTCGAAACACTTTGAGCATAGGCTACATCAGGTCTTGTACATAGCATGACATACATGATAGATCCTATGGCAGAAGCATAAGGAACTTATCCATGATTGCCTTCTCTTCAGGAGTCTTTGGAGACTGTTCTTTAGAGAGATGAATTCCATGTCTCACTGGTATGAGTCCTCTTTTGGAATTCTCCATGCCAAACCTTTTGACAATGGTATCTATGTACATAGATTGGGTTAAACCAAGCATCCTCTTTGATCTATCCCTATAGATCCGTATTCCCAATACGTAGGATGCTTCTCCCAAATCTTTCATGGAGAAATTCTTTGACAGCCAAATCTTTATAGAAGACAACATTGCCACATCATTCCCAATGAGTAGAATGTCATCTACGTAAAGAAGTAGAAAGGTGACAGCACTCCCACTTGTTTTCTTGTACACACATGGTTCATCCTCATTCTTAATGAAGTCATAAGATTTAATGGCCTCATCAAATCTTATGTTCCAACTCCTGGAGGCTTGTTTTAGTCCATATATGGACCTCTGTAGCTTGCACACTTTGTCTGGAAATTCCTTAGATGTGTAACCCTCTGGTTGTATCATATACACCTCTTCCTCAAGATTCCCATTGAGGAAGGCGGTTTTCACATCCATTTGCCAGATTTCATAATCATAGTGTGCCGCTATGGCAAGGAGAACTCTAATTGATTTTACCATGGCAACTGGGAAAAAAGTTTCGTCATAGTCAACTCCTTGTCTTTGACGATAACCTTTTGCCACTAGTCTTGCCTTGTATGTATCAATTTGTCCATCAGCACCGATCTTTTTCTTAAAGATCCATTTGCATCCTATAGGTACAATACCCTCAGGTACATCAACTAAGTTCCAAACTTTGTTAGTGTACATGGACTGTATCTCAGAGTTCATAGCCTCCTGCCATTTCCCAGCTTCTGGGCTTTCAATGGCCTCCAGGTAAGTCATAGGATCATCATCCTCATGGTAGGGTGCTTTCGAGTCACCTCCATCAATATGTCCCACATATCGTGCTGGTAACTTTGTTACTCTACCTGACTTGCGTGGTTCATTGGTGTGTGTAACAATAGGATCACGAACCAACACCTCACTCTCAGAGGCAGTGTTGACTTGTGGATCTGGAACCTTCCAGTATTACTTTACTCCCACTATCTTCTTGGAGAAGATATTCCTCCTCCAGAAAGATAGCTCTCCTGGCAACATCACCTTTTGTTCCTCAGGACAGTAAAAGTAATATCCAAATGTCTCCTTTGGATATCCAACAAATCTACACTTACGTGTCCTAGATTCTAGTTTGTCTGGATCGTGTCTCTTTACATGGGCTGGACAACCCCAGACTTTAACATGTTTAAAATTTGGTTTTCTGCCCTTCCATATCTCATATGGTGTAGAGGACACAGACTTACTAGGCAACTTTTCAACAAGTAAGCAGCTGTCTCAAGTGCATATCCCCATAGAGACACTGGTAATTCTGAAAAGCTCATCATTGATCGTACCATGTCCAACAAAGTGCGATTTCTCCTTTCCGACACCCCATTCATCTGTGGTGTATAAGGAGGGGTAAGCTGAGATAGGATACCATTATCCTTCATGAACTGTGTGAATTCTGTACTTAAGTATTCTCCTCCTCGATCTGATGAAGAGTCTTAATACTCTTTCCAGTTTGCTTCTCCACTTCATTTTTAAATTCTTTGAACTTCTCAAAAGCTTCTGATTTGTACTTCATTAAGTACACATATCCGAATCTAGAGAAGTCATCAATGAATGTAATGAAGTATGAGAAGCCACCCTTGGCCTGGTAGACATAGGGCCACATACATCTGAATGTATAAGCCCTAATAACTCTTTGGCACGTTCTCCATGTCCAGTAAATGGAGATTTAGCCATTTTACCATAAGACAAGACTCACAAGTTGCAAATGATTCATAATCAAATGGGCTTAAATACCCATTATTATGCAACTTTTGAAGTCTAGCTTCGCCTATATGTCCAAGCCTACAATGCCACAAGTAGGATTGATTCACACTATTCTTGCTCTTCTTAAGAGCCACATCAAGATGGAGATCATGATAAGAAACATCCAAAAGATATAAACCATTGACTATATTCGCAGTAGCAATCAAATTATTACTGAGATAAAGAGAACAACATTTGTTCTTTATTGTCAACGTATATCCTACTCTGTCTAAACATGAAACAGAAATGATGTTCTTATTATGCTAGGAACATAATAACAATTTTCTAAAATTAGAACATCTCCAGATGGGAGCTTAAGGTTCACTGTCCCCACAGAGCTTGCCGCAACCTTTGCGCCATTTCCTAGCCTTAGCTCCACCTCTTTCTTGGTCAGCTTCTTTCTACTTGTAGCACCTGCACATCATTGCATATATGAGAAGCACATCCAGTATCTAATACCCATGATGTAGAATCTCTAACTGACAAGTGTAACTCTATCATATAGATACCTGAAGCATCACCTTGCTTCACAGTGCCTTGAGCTTTGTCCTTGAGGTATTGCTTGCAATTCCTCTTCCAGTGACTTTCTGGTGACAATAGAAGCACTCGCCCTTTTCATCTCGTGTGTCTTTTTTCTTTTGGGCTGGGTTTGTTTTAACATGCTTCTTTTGATTTCCTTTCTTAAAGGATTGAACTGCCCTCCTCTTTTGGGTCTTACCAACTAAAAGGACTTGAGGTTTTTCCTTCTGAAGGTTTCCCTCAGCAGTCTTAAGCATGTTAAGCAACTCAGCCAACGTGACCTGAATCTTGTTCATGTTAAAGTTAACAATGAACTGGAGTATGAGTCTGGAAGTGATTGCAGGATGAGGTCTGTGCTCATTTCCTTGGGGAGTTCAATCCCAAGGACCACTAACCTCTCAATCCACTCTATCATCTTCAATACATGAGTCTGTACTGAAGATCCCTCAGCCATCCTTGCTCTGAACAGACTTTTAGATATCTCATATCTTTCAGTCCTGCTCTGCTCAGCAAAAAGCTCCTTCAAATGGAGCAAGATGGCTTTAGCATCCATGTCTTCATGCTGCCTCTGCAACTCATTGCTCATTGAGGCAAGCATGAAACATTGTGCCATGGTGGAATCCTACTTCCACTTCTCATACTCAAGCACCTCTCCTTCAGGGGCATCTGATGCCGGCTCAGCAGGGGACTCACTTTCCAGGACATAGGCGATTTGCTCAGACCTGATGACAATCTTCAGGTTTCTGAGCCAATCGATGTAGTTTGGGCCTGTCAAACGGTTGGCATCCAATATGCCACGTAACGGATTCCCTGACGACATTTTAGCCTATAGGAGATAAAAGAAATATAATTAGCAGATGTTCAGTTATTATTTAAAACAAGATATGGTCTTTAATCTAGTTTAAAACTCCCACTAATTTTCGACGAACTGCATATCCCTCAAATATGCATGACGGGAGATGCCGACAATCTCCTAGTGGGGATCAGAATCTCAATGACTCATACCATGACCTTGTGTATAACACAACAAGTCATGATATGACCAAAGAGCACCCATCTCATGGGACTTGCAACCCTTTGCAATATCTGATCACTATTCGGTCCCTGCATCTTTAATGGCCTTGTGGATAGCACAACAAGCCATAAAGTGCAGTCTAAGCTTTACCATCGTTACTTAACGCAGATAGATTAGGATGTAGCCCTTGTGGATAGCACAACAGAGCTACACCGTGCCTCTACCTCGTTTACATGCATCCATATGCAATAGTTTTAAGACTTATTTCACAATTAAGTGGGCCTTGTGGATAACACAACAAACCCAACCAAATGTAATTTAAGTCATAAAACCATAACGATGGAGGACCACGCAACTATATTAGAATATATGCGCTACGGCTTAGAATTTTAATAGAGGAATTTGAAATATTTTATCTTGGTCTCATCCTAGATGGTAGCATATATGAATATTCCATAATATTGCATAATACTATAATCTAGGACATTATAAAATAAAATTGCATCCATACAAATTAAAGTGGTCATGGATGTTGCACAAGTTTGACTGGAGCCAAACAGTCAAACAATTGCTACACTACCAATATAACACTTATATTAGTAAACCTGCAAACATGAAAGCATTAGTGAACTACTTCCAATGCCATCTCTGTTGCAGTAACGGATCATCCTCGCCATCAAGCGTCCCTCATGAACAAAATTACATCAAATAAAATGCATGTACATTTTGTATAAAGAGAAGCCTTATGGAGAATACATCATGGGAGGGAGATAGAATTACATTGGAATGTGTTGAGGAGAGAGGAGGTTCGCAGACCTCAAATTAACCATTAATTTACAAATCCCACATCACAAATAAATTAAAACATTCATATCATCCCATGACATAAAGAGCAAACATCCATGACCATATTAACTTTTAAGCATTCCACACATGGAAGAGCACATCACAAGGCTAAATAAAAGTTTTAAAATATATATTTTAGTTTCAGAAAACTAGGTCCAATCAAAAGGGATTATTCGAACATTTCGAAAAATTAATCTTTTAACATGCCTTAATATTCATTACAAAACTTGTAACAACAAGAGCATGAGCATACAACCTAAAATCATTTAATAAGTATCATTCCATGCAAAAGATATTTTGAAATAAATAATTTAACAAATAAATATTATTTTCAGAATTAACGGCCCCAAAATTATAATTAAAAAAAAATTTTGAAACCTGTTGGCCCGGCCAGCCAGGCGCACCCAGCCCGGGTGGGGCCCGTGCTGGGCTCGAGCGCGGCAGGCGCCTGGCCCGGCCCGCGCCAGGCCTACGCGGCCCGCGCGTGGCCTGCGTGTGGCCCGCGCGCGTGGCCCTGGCCGCTGCGACCGCCCGCCCTAGGCGCGGCGGCGGCTGGCCTGCCCCCCGCCCGGCGGCCCGGCCCTGGGAGGGCCCCCCGAGAACCGCCGGGGTGCCGCGCGGCGACCCCCTTTCCCCCCCCTTTTCCAGGTCCCAGCCATCAAATGGCCGTGAAAAACAGTCCAAAAAATTTGGAAAAATTGGGAAAAGGTTTCCGGCGCCTTGGCCGAACTTTGCATGGAATAAATCTTAAGAAAATGATCTTAGATAACAAAACGGATGTAGATCGCAGTGGAACCTGTCTCTGATACCACTGTGAGGATCTACTACGACCCGAGATCAAAGAACGCAGCGGAAAATGAGATTTAAATTTTGATCTCGATCTGTTTTGCTAGACACATATCTGACTATCGGATAGTCGAAATCACCTTGCGCGGAATCGGATCCGCATTCGTACGACTGCGAGGAGGTGGCGCTACAAGCCGTTCAACTGTCCGGCCTCCAACGGTGTCCACGCGATCTTCCTCGCGACGATCCACGCCCGCTCCCTCGTGCCCGTCCACGCTCGCTCCCTCGGGTTCCGCAACGCTCGAAGACTGAGCTTGGATCCGCGCCGGTCTCCGCGACATGTGACGCAAGAGAGAGGGAGAGAGAGAGAGAAAGGGGGGCGGCCAGGTGGACAACACTTAGGGCGCCGGGCAAATCTGAAGGGAGCCTCCTATATATACAGGGTATTTACCATGTTGTGAAACATCGTGAACTTGATCTGCACGGAGCCCCAAACCCCTCTTCCTCTTCGTCAGTTTCCCACACTTGTGTGATAAATAAGGATTATAGTTATGAACTAAAGGATCTGGCAGGTACAATGGAATTAATAAAGA